>MEJB01000006.1:1841498-1917275 GCA_001752375.1 Rhazya stricta
CATAATGTCAAGCCGAACAGAGCTCAGAACTTTGATATTATCGTCTTAATTAATCTGATTTCAAATTACTCGATAGCTTAAGTAGGASTAATTTATCTTACTCGTGCCTAATTAAATATTTGGACTCACCYAATTAATTTATTTAATTTTTAATGTTGCCATTTCAGACAAGTTTTCTTTTTCCACCCTACATTCCTAGATGTTTCTTGTTATATGTCATATTGAGAATATATTAAATAAATATTTAAGAATAGATAATATAAAATTTTGAGGATGACAATGATACTCTAAACAAAGTTCGTGAACCATTTTCTATCTTAGGACCATAAAATATATATATATATATATATCGCTCAGATAACTTTTGAATCGATATATTTAATTTTCAAGCATTGAATCAAATATTTGAGAAACTGAGCATTGAATCAAATATTTGAGAAACTGGAAGATGGTTCCAACGTATGTTTGGGGGAAAGGAAATTCCAACCTAATCATTATGGGTCAAAAGAAATAGCGATTTTAGGACTTTTAAAGCAAAAGGAGTGATATGAAAACTTGAAATAACCCACCTTCTCATTATGGCAAACAGAATTAGCTACTAAGTCAAATTGAAAGAAATGAATTAAAATGTAAATTTATTTTTGAAACGATTCAGTATTAAATAAAAAAATGACTCGATTGTAATTACGATTAAACCCCATTAAATTTCATAAAGGAAATACTAATAAAAATAACTAATCCTTAAAGTTATTTTAAAAAGATGCGCTTAAAATTAGAGCATCGCTATTTCTTTGCTCAAATGAATAAATTTTTAATTTCCTTATCAAAATTAAAAYATTCCTTAGGCTCTATGGAATCTGTCTCATTTCCAAGACCACTTGAAGACAAAAAGGCAAAACTTTTTCTTTATTCCTTGGACATTTATGCCATTGGCATTTCATTTTTCAACTTYCTGAAATCCCACCAAATTCATTTTGAATCCCTCTAAAAAATACTATAATTCCCTCTTGTAACATAAAATGGGGTGGTGCAATAATAGAGTGCAGATATTTRTTTTGGTCCATCTTTTTCAGTAGTAATATCATAGGCGGCGTTGTCAGAAATCTTGTACACAAACCATACGGTCATCTTTCAAAGCTATTGCTACTATTGGATAGGCAAGAGAAACCAAACACAGCTTCATATCAATTTCAGATGCATGCCACGTGCTTTGAATGTTATAATCTTGATCAATTTGTAAATAAATGCAAGTTGCCTCGTGAACAAGATGGTCCATTAGGTCACTAGCTCTTGCTTATTCAAGCTACTATGACTATGAGGACCATCACTCAGAAAACCCTCTCATGTGCAGTAGTGACATCTCAGAATCTTTCTGTGCTGGTCTCAGAGTCAATTCTTCAAGTAATGTATGAGCATTCCAATGAATAAAGATCAAATATTCTTGATCTCTAACCCTCCAAAATTGTGGAGAGCTAGGAGTCAACAAAAGCCCAATGTTATCAAACCACAAACAATCAAAGCTAACAAGGTGAAAGCCAACAAGGTGACAGCAAATTGCCCTAAAGACAAGAATCTAACATCTATCCTCATATAACATTATCAGGAAAACACTTCCATTGCAAGTATCGACGATAATGGGACAAATGTAAGACTTACACTCGAAAATATTTCACATATAAATCAGCAAATGTGCCAGACCAAAAACCCTGACCATTTGGCAACAACAGAAATGCTTGTGTTAAACAAAAGGCCAGCGAACAAGAAAATACCGCACTCTAGGACTCTAACCGAATGTGAAGCCACTAGCAGGAACATTGGGTTGGCTATTTCCAAAATTAAAAACCTGCTGGTTCCCTTCAATCCCATCTGGAAGGTTTTGTTCCTCATCCTCCTCAGCCCAGTACTTCTCTAAGATCTTCACTGCTTTTTCATATATTTCATTGTTGTCATGAGTTTGGAGACTCTCAATCTTGTCCAATCCTTCACAATCATCAATCATTTGTGCGTATAAGTTTATCCCACCATTCATACCCATTTCTTTGTCTGCTTCACCCACCTTTAAAATGTTTTCAAGACCCTCAAGGCACACAGTCACAATGCGTGCGTCAGGACAAGCTAATAGGTCACAAAGTGGCTTAATACAACCTTGGCTGGCCAAATATCTGCAAGGAAACACACATGTTTAATTGGAAAGAACTTTCACAACTGTAGCGGATAAAGTCATCACAGAAGAAATATTTAATGAACAAAAGATTTTGGCAGTGCACTAGTATATTAAAACATCGCAAAATGGAACTTGGTCGGATACATGCCTAATCTGATCGTGAGTTCCCCCTGAGGTGGCATTTGATATAGCCCATGCAGCCTCTTTCTTGATCTCAAACTCAGCATGCTGAAGATGGTGTACCAGAGGGAAGATGATATTGGCATCTATAACAGCCTGTATCANGGTCATCTTTCAAAGCTATTGCTACTATTGGATAGGCAAGAGAAACCAAACACAGCTTCATATCAATTTCAGATGCATGCCACGTGCTTTGAATGTTATAATCTTGATCAATTTGTAAATAAATGCAAGTTGCCTCGTGAACAAGATGGTCCATTAGGTCACTAGCTCTTGCTTATTCAAGCTACTATGACTATGAGGACCATCACTCAGAAAACCCTCTCATGTGCAGTAGTGACATCTCAGAATCTTTCTGTGCTGGTCTCAGAGTCAATTCTTCAAGTAATGTATGAGCATTCCAATGAATAAAGATCAAATATTCTTGATCTCTAACCCTCCAAAATTGTGGAGAGCTAGGAGTCAACAAAAGCCCAATGTTATCAAACCACAAACAATCAAAGCTAACAAGGTGAAAGCCAACAAGGTGACAGCAAATTGCCCTAAAGACAAGAATCTAACATCTATCCTCATATAACATTATCAGGAAAACACTTCCATTGCAAGTATCGACGATAATGGGACAAATGTAAGACTTACACTCGAAAATATTTCACATATAAATCAGCAAATGTGCCAGACCAAAAACCCTGACCATTTGGCAACAACAGAAATGCTTGTGTTAAACAAAAGGCCARCGAACAAGAAAATACCGCACTCTAGGACTCTAACCGAATGTGAAGCCACTAGCAGGAACATTGGGTTGGCTATTTCCAAAATTAAAAACCTGCTGGTTCCCTTCAATCCCATCTGGAAGGTTTTGTTCCTCATCCTCCTCAGCCCAGTACTTCTCTAAGATCTTCACTGCTTTTTCATATATTTCRTTGTTGTCATGAGTTTGGAGACTCTCAATCTTGTCCAATCCTTCACAATCATCAATCATTTGTGCGTATAAGTTTATCCCACCATTCATACCCATTTCTTTGTCTGCTTCACCCACCTTTAAAATGTTTTCAAGACCCTCAAGGCACACAGTCACAATGCGTGCGTCAGGACAAGCTAATAGGTCACAAAGTGGCTTAATACAACCTTGGCTGGCCAAATATCTGCAAGGAAACACACATGTTTAATTGGAAAGAACTTTCACAACTGTAGCGGATAAAGTCATCACAGAAGAAATATTTAATGAACAAAAGATTTTGGCAGTGCACTAGTATATTAAAACATCGCAAAATGGAACTTGGTCGGATACATGCCTAATCTGATCGTGAGTTCCCCCTGAGGTGGCATTTGATATAGCCCATGCAGCCTCTTTCTTGATCTCAAACTCAGCATGCTGAAGATGGTGTACCAGAGGGAAGATGATATTGGCATCTATAACAGCCTGTATCAYGAAATTGAGCAGGATATTTCTCAGGCAMCAATGGCAAAAAGCAAATATTATAAGGATGAAGAATGGTAAACAAGCATCTAAATAAAAATTTAGTGCATTTTGATGAGACATGAATGAAAATAACACAAGTTCACTTGCTACTACATTGGGATCGTCCACTACTCGAAAGACGAGATTAACATCCATGGATGAACACATACCCACCAGAATGCATAAAAAACCATGCATTGCAGGTTTATGGACTTCTTTTATCTGCCAAACAAATCGTAGCAGAGCATGCAGGATAAACAATTTCCAAGTCATTGTCAACAACTTTCAAAGGCAGTAATATATCCAATTTGATAGTCGAGAATACGGTGTTTTTGTCTAGCACCAATAAGCCAGCCACTAGAAACCATCTTTGATGATGAAATGCATGCAAGAGAAACATGATTGGCAAGTATACGGTGTGGATGCGACATGTCTAAAACAGGAACAAAAATTACCAATCATAAATTAAGTGGGACAGGGATGTACAGAACTCTACCTAAGTATGATGCTCCATGCCTGGAGCAGTTTACAGTCTACTCATCAAGGTATGATAATCATGACAAGATGAAAGTACGGGGTCTTGGACTACTCATTTTGGTCATAAATGCACCTTTTTCTATGCAAAAAATCACCATCAAAAGATCCTTGTGTAGTTTCTAAACAWAATCAAGTAGAATCTACTGCTGTTAAAAGTTGATCTCCTAACATTTAATTTGAAATGACCAACCACTAATAACATGCCAAGCTGCCTTATATCTGCATGCTTTTATGATGGCATTATTTCTTGTCTAAAAGTCGCTGATGAATAGAAGTGAACAACTAGATGATCCTGGTTAATATATAGCCAGAAAATGCTCATTTTCAGTCAAGTAATCTAAAGCCAGAAAACCATAGTGAAGCACTTTGGTTTGGTAGTGGTAAGGAGAGATATTTCTTCAAATGTGGGCTCAATCTCACATAATTAGTATATCTGAAACATTCTGAACAAATAGAAAGTTGGGACACTGTACCTGTATTTGGGACTTATTCCCAGCAGTGATATTTGAGATTGTCCAACAAGCTTCCTTTTTAATGCTCTTCTTGTGATTTTGAGTGAGAAGTTGAAAAAGAAATGGGAGGACCTGGTTTTCAATCACAAACTGCAAATAGAAACAAAGGCAAAATCTAAGTAGTAGAGGGAGAAAGAAAGCTTCTTCCTTTAAAWAATAATGAATAAATAAATAAAACAAGTTGCCATTGTTCCCTGCCTATGGAAGACCAGTTATGCTGGTTGGTTTATTCATGAAGACATCTTTACTACCCTAAGAGAGCAATGAACAAGCCCATAAAACTAATTTGAAACAGCAGATTAAATGATTAAATAGATCAAGAGGTACTAAAATATTACATTAAGATACAGAACTTAATGACCAAATACAGTTTAGTTTTCTAAAATTTTAACTTATTTACCAAAAGAGCCAAGAAAAACAGTCCAAATATCTCATAATTATCAGAAAGTTTGAAATCAGAAACTAATAAAAGTTCTTCTTGAATCCCATCAAGGAAGCAAAGATTTTTCTCCATATATATATATTTTTAAAATTATATAATTTTGCACCTAGGGAGGAGAGGAACTGTCAAAAGTATCAGATATTGTATCGATATTATCATAGAACTGTATATCGGAAAACTCCCATCTATAATCCTAGCAAATGTCAGAACCTTCATATTCTGAGCAACTACGTAATAAGTGATACAGGAATCGAAGATCATTGTCTATTAATTAAAAGAAGAAAAAATCAGGTCATTACATAATCCTATCAGGACGAAGTACATACGAAACAAACAAAAATAAATAAATAAATAATAAATAATAAATAAAAAATACAACTTTATGATCATAGTACCTGCGTCTGGATGTCATCACCAGTTACAATATTTCCCACGGTCCGAAGTGCAGGTATGAGAACAGTAGGTGATGGATGGCTATAGAGAAAACAAAATTTAGACAGCATAGGTGATCTAATCATATAGCATGTATAATCCGGATGAATCACATTTCAAGATGCTAATTAGCCCGAAGGAAAGAGAACAGATAATGAAAAAACTTCTGATGATTTCAGATTGAATGTAACAAAAAAGTAGATATTTATGAAGAAAATTGGAACATACACTAGAAGCTCCACAAGTCGTGGACAGACTCCTGCATCAATCACGGCTTGAATTTTATCATTTGGACCATCAGAAAGATAAGATAGAGCCCAGCATGCATCCGTCAAAACTTCTTCATCATGCAAGTGGATAAGTTGCTGAAGAACTGGCAATGCTGGCTTTACCTGACATAAAGAAATAGATGTCGTTATAATCAACCTCAATTTACCCTTTTCAGTTAATTCACTGGTCAAAGCAGCAACAGATTAACATCATATCTCCATATAATACAGTTACTGACATTCTTACATATTTAAAACAACATACCTGCTCAAATSCAGTTGGAGGYTTGCCCCGACAGAAGTTTGATAAAGTCCATGTAGCATTTCTTAACATGGAGAGTTTTGAATTTTCGTTAAGCTGAGCTAGCAATGGCAAAAGAGCACCATGGCCAATGACAAGATCTCTACAGCTTGGAGAATCACCAGCAACATTACCCAAAGCCCAGACTGCCTGTTTGAAAAATAGGTATATATTAGTGCCAAGCTATAACAATCAACAGATAACAAAGGCATACTTGAACTTGAAGTATTTTTGGCGCAGATAAATAAACCACAAAGATCTAACAACATTATATAAAATTGTCTGACCAAAAATACTTGAAAATGAAAATCATAATCTTGAAACTCAAGAAAGTTTGCACCAAATAGCCTCCAATTTGTCAGCACAAAAGGGGGAGAGTGGGGACTGACTAAAATACTAGAATTTACCAACAATAGTAYAAGTGCAACTATACAAGTAAGCAATTTTCAGATATATGTAGAGAACTTCAGCCTCKTAAAATGCTAAGACTTAAGATGCAGACTTATCCGTAAATGGAATGTTAACGAGAAAGAAAATACCTGCTCACGGACATCATCATTGGCAGAACTAAGAAGTTGGACAAATTTAGGGACGGCACCATTGTCAATGACGACTCGTGTATGCTCCGACGTCCCAGAAGCAACATTTGTCAAAGCCCATGCGGCTTCAAACTGCAAGCAAAGAAATATGAAAAGTTTAACTTTACATTATTCATGTAACCAAAAAAATGGTGCAAATTTGAGAAAGAAAACTTTCAAGTAATACTCACTTGCAGTTGCGGTACATCATGTCTATCAAGAAACTGAACAAACCGAGGGACAACACCTGCTCTAATCACCTCATCAATTGGAGGACTGCGCTCTGGGAAAAACTAAAACAGGTCAATTTTTGGAAAATGATGCACCCAATTACAGTTTGTGCTCTGAAATGCAAACATACCAATTGATAATAGCTTCCTGAACTGGGTAGTCGCTTCAACTTGAGCAGCAGGATCGTCAGACCATATTCCTTGAACCATCAATGGAATACTTTCCAGCTGTTAGATAACACAGAGATTTGAAACGAAAATCAACAACCCACATATCAAAAACATTAAAGCTGAATCAGTCAATTAAACTTGAATCTGCAGGAATATTCATATCTTACAGATTGAGATGTTAACAGCGGATAACTTTGTCTATTTGATGCATAACAGGAAAAGAAATGAAGTAATGCTGCAGTTAGTTATCTATTCCCGGATGTGTTGTCAGTAAAGTGTTCCAAGTTAAGTCACCAGTATAAGCATACAAGCGAAGACATCTAAGTGTAAGGTTGAGGACATTAAACACTGTAAAAATGAGATGAGTTCAATTAGAGTACAGAAATGAAGTCATATTATCACGTTTGGATAAGTTAAGTCTCTTCAAGTGGTCCATCAGAGGGGAAGCGAGCAAAGCTAGAAGCCCCAGACCTACATCCCATCCTTCTTGCTGCTAATGAATTCTTTTGGTGCAGGGATTCAACTTGATTTTCTTGTTCTTTCTTTTTTGTTAATAGAGTTTCAATTATATCTTCAGAAAGGTTCTACCATGGCTGTTCAGCAATTGTCAGAAAAGGAAAAGCTATCAAAATGGAATCTCTGTACTCCCTTTTATTTTGCTGTTTCATGTCACATAAGTTTGGCATCCAAACCAATCACCAAGATTCTTCGAGCTGCAAGTATTAGCTGATAATTTGATCATTCCCATGCATGTTGGACATCCTCATCTCCATCATTAATCAGTCAATTTAACCTTTCAAGATTGGGAAAAGAAATKACTACAGCAGCTACTTCTCAAGTTTAAAGTAAACTCTAAATTAACCAGAATGTTATGGCCTGTCAAGAATCAACTGATTTTGCTTGTCTCATGTCTCCTGGGTTTAAAACATCAACCCCAATCTCTAAGATTACCGGCTGCAAGTCTTGACTGATAGGTCAACATGTAATTTGTATGTTCACCTTTCTATTTAATCAAACAACCCAATTTCCATATTGACATCAACTTAGCATCCTGATGCAGCAAAAAGGATAATGAACAACATTATCAAATTTAACCAAAGAGAGATCAAGGTACTAATATTTCTGATGCTATACCAGTTGACWAGATCTATGAGGACCTGTTCAATGCTTAGGTCAGCTTGAATGACCTATCATGACATGTCAAGGAATCAAAAGTACTTTCATCTTCGGCACTAGTTAGCATATTACAATGATGGCTAACTAGACAAACATCAGTAAACATTTTCTTCTTTTTTACTTTAACGGATGTCAATCTGAGTATAGCTACAAAAAACATTAGAAGTAAATTCTAGCAAGCGTCCAAAGACATTTGACCATTTTTTTAATCAAAAGAAAGACCCCCCCCCAAAAAAAAAAGAACACAGACCATAACACCAAAAACAGTATAGTGCAAATGATATATTGTATCTTCTGCCTCTTAATCTCCAACTATCAGAATAGGGTCAACTAACAAACACCAACCTTAGATGAAATCTTTCAAGTCCAACTACTCGACATTTTATTATTTCTTTTTTCCTATTGACAATTAAAATCTTCCAAAACACCAAAGGAGAATGCAGAACCTATGATAGCATGGTGTACATGGAAGTTATGCATAGAACACAAAGTCAATAACAACAGAAACCATGCTTCACAATTATGATACAAAGAAGATCAGGCGACCAATTTATAATAGCCAGATCTAAGAAACTACGAACCCAAATCAAAATAAAATGAAACACATATTGAAACAATGACAACACAAAGTGCAATTATGCTTCAATCAAATTTTACCATGTCAAAGCCTTAATTACAAATATTCAGACGGTAACAAATTAGAACACTACACAAAGACAATATAAAAAAGGAAACTTTCCCTTCCTCCAACAAAACTCAGCAATAAAAATACAATTGAAAAATGTCAAAGTAAGTCTTTCTCAATTTCTCCAAAGACTCACTCTAATCAGTAAAATCCGAACGATACAATTTCCCAATTTGTACTGCAACGATATTCTTTAACCCCAAAGTAGTAAACTTTGATAAATGATGCACCCATCTGAAAATTCTAAACCCTACCGAAATCCCAAATCACGGTGGAAGATATAACAACACATCCGACCTAGAGCAACTAATTCAAGATCGACCCGCCATCGCAATTTTATCCCAACAAATTCCCATCAGCATATATCACACCACCACGGCACTAAAGTTGCCTTCAACTTCACTAATCAAAGCGTATAGAAACAATTTCATCAATGACAAAAATAAATTGACACATAAAATTATGAGAATCACTATAATTGAGGCAAACCTTCCTCTCCGCAACAGCAGGGGATTGAGAAACATCGCTTAGTTGTTGCTGGGCTAAAATGGGTAAACCTTCACGTCGCTTTTTCAGGAGGTTGTCTTCACGCTTATTCTTCCTGATCTCGACCATACTGTCCTCCCTCCTCCGCCTTGCCTCATCGGCATCCACCCCAACTTTATACGATTTCTTCCTAGCCTCCGTTCGAGTCCCCGGCCTCAGCGACATTTTTCCTTTCTCTTCAAAACTTTAAATTGAATCAAAATCCCCTGAAATTCCGAAATGCCTTCTCCTGCTGTACCGTAAAGCCGCCTTGGCCGTACAGCAGGAGAGATGAAAGGAGTAAGAGGAAAGGTGTTTGTAAGAATATAAAAGGCGGGGTGGGCCGTTGTATTGTATTGTGTGAATCTGGGTACGATTTGCCTTTAAGAAACGTCAAGCAATTGTCTCCAGAAGAAGAAGAAGAAGGAGAASGAGGGGAGGCAATACATACCTTACATGGGGGTTTCTTTTTCTTTCTGTGAAATTTTACAAAAACTAATCGACATGTATCCAGTCATACTAGTAAGAAATATATGTATCCAAACGAATTGGTAAGATAATACATTTTTTTAAATTTAAAAAAAATTCAAATATGTCATGAGTAATAATTTATTGATTTTAATGATTATTTTGTATAATGTTATAGAAAAATATACGTGTATATTTTTTTATTCAAAAAAAATGTATTTTTTATATGAGATGATAAATTGTATATCTTGTGAATTCATTTGGATGAGGAATTACTAGAAAATAATTTGATACTCTAAGTAATTTTTTCAATTTTATCTTTTTAAAACATACTTTTTCTCTTCGATTAAAAAATATAAAAATATTAATTTTCAATAGTAATTAAATAAGAAGGAGATATCTAATTCATCTTTTATTTCAAAAAAATATACTTTAAGTTTTAATTAAAATTATTGTATCTCTTTTACTTGAATTGCTCTATTTAGAATTTGTTTAATTATATATTTCACATCTTTGTTCTACAAAATAAAATTATCACTTTAAAATTTGAACATATTACGAATTTTCTATTAAGAATAAATATTTGTTCTGTTAATATAATATTTCAAACATTATTATCTTAAATGACACTTCAACTCAATAAATATCATATATTACACAAAAGGTCCAATGAATAATTTGTCAAAAATAATTTTTTAGGTCAAAATGTTCCATCTATTAAATCATATGAATCTTAACCAAATAAATTATATTYGGAGATATACATGTACACGTYATAAATAATTAACTAAATAGTATTTGAATGTAATAAAAACATATGCATGATGATTCTTCTAATTTTTTAATTTTGAAAAAACTTTTTTGTGTTGTAAAAGTATGATTAACAATATTAACTAATCATATACATATAATAATATAAACAAAATTATCTATAAGGCATAGAAATTTTTTGATATTTATCTAGAAAAGAGAAAAAAATTCAATTTAATTAAGAAATTTCATGATAAAGGCTTGTGAAAGTTTCAAATTTATTAGAAAGGACAATAATCTTGAGAAATTAGTCTAAAGGCATTAAGAAAAGTTTGAAATTTTCGTCCTCTTACGCGATATTTATTAGGAAAGAAAATGCCCGAGGAAAAGATTGCGCCAATGAAAGTCTAGGTTACTTTACTGCGCGTCTTCTCTTCCAGTGCAGTCGTCGCCGGAAACCCCAGAGGAGAAGACCTCATCAATGGCATCAATGGCGGATAACAGCGATTTCACCAAAGAAAAACCAGTGGAAGATGAAGAAGAAAATGGTTATGGAGTTCTGTTATACTACAAATACACCGCTACCCCTATCCCTGACCTCCAAAACCTCCTGAACTTTTACCAGTCCAACTGCACCTCCCTCTCTCTCCTCGGTCGCGTTCGCCTCTCCTCTCTCGGCGTCAACGTCACTGTATGTCTCCTTTCAGCTTGCTCTTATTGGTCATGGTATTATTTTTGCTAAGACAATGGGATTGTGTTCTTGATTCTGATGGTTTTAGGTTGGTGGAAAAATATCGGCATTGGAGAAGCACATTGACGTGGTGAAGTCGGATAGTTTGTTTGAGGGGACAGATTTCAAGCTCGCGTCTTGTAATCAACCTTTGAATGATAAGGTCGCAATGGAATGTGGGTTTACGTCTCTGTCAATCCGGATAGTTAAGGTTGTCGAAGGTGTTTGMTCATTTGATTTTGTTTTTAGCATTATGAACTCTGCTTTTGTTTTGGSYGGAAAATTAATATTTGAAGCTTKGTTCATTTTCCTTTTGCGCGGGCAAAAGAAGTGATTTTGCTARAATTATTCCTGATACTATATCGCATTCTGCATTTATCAGCAAACATGATTTATTCTTGTATATCCWGCAATAGTTGGAAGTGTGTCAAGTGCTCCCTGTTTGCACCTCAATGCATTTGGGTGGCTGGCTGATAAATTTTTACTTTATTAGTAATCCTTGTTGTTGCATAGTACCTCAAGAATCTCTATTTAATAGATTCCGTTCAATTTATTCAATATAGATATCTTGTCAAAATAGGTTTTTGAGGCCATATTCCTGATCCGGGCTTTCTTATATGTAGTAGAATTTATCCAGTCTGTAATTGTAGGCAACTTAAGCACATCTACTTCTTATGCAATTGTACTTTAAAATGTTTGGCATTCTGAGCTGGAAAGACAACAATGCATATGCAATCCCTGTGAAATAGTCAAGAACCAACAACCTCGATGCCTTGGGGTCCTGACAAAATATCCTTGTTCTGGTAGCTTGAGGAACTGCTGAAGACGTGCAGGACATTTCCTATTTTAGTCCTAATAGAATAAATATTCCCATAATAATTCTTAAAAAAGAACATACAGGTTCATTTTAAGTTAAACTTTGGCGGACAAAGCTTTAAAGGAGATTGAGATTTAGAAGACATATCTTTGTGAAGCCCTTCGCCTACTGTCCTGAACATCTTTTCTATAAAATGGCATTTCAGGTTACAACTGTATTTCTTTTATATACCTTTTATCTGTTTCCCATATTTTGCTGATATTACAATGGTATTGCTTTTAGGAATTGGTCACCTTAAGTTCAAATCCTTTGTTGAAGTTACCAGAAATTTCAAATGCTGGGAAGCATCTTTCTGCAGATGAGTTCCATTCTGTCCTTCAAGATGCTCGTATGACTCTCTCTGGCTTATTCTTGTTAGCATTTCTCTAGTCTTAATGGCTTTTGACATCTCTGCAGTTTCTGAGATTATACTTGGTTACATTATGTGTTTGACCTTAGGATGTAAACAAGGCATCATTTTGGTTGCTCTCTTAATTCTGGATATTTTCACAGGAAAACCTGAAGAAGAAGCTAATTCAACTTCCTATAAGAGGCTAGTCTTGTTAGATGCCAGGAATTTATATGAGACAAGAATAGGGAAGTTCCAGACTCAAAATGTGGAAACCCTAGATCCAGAAATCCGGCAATATAGTGATCTTCCGTCCTGGATAGATGAGAATTCTGAGCGCTTGCGAGGTAACAGTATTCTTATGTAAGTACTTCTTTAGAGCGATGTATCTATTTCATACTGAAATTTTACCGCCCTTAGATGCCTGCTTGTTGCTGCTACTAAATCTTCTTTTCTGATTTTGGTTATTTTATTTGATAACTTTCCAACTTTTTAGAAGATGAAAACAAAGCTTAGTCATGGTTTACTATAATGTGAAGGGCCTTTTGTTATATTCATCATTTTATATTGGTTAAATGGTCAATGACTTTCTTCAATTTCTGTCTCTGAATCATGGCAGATCTCTCCTTCATGCATGTACTGGGCTTCCTCTTTTAAGCTTTTGTGTTGCTTTTTGAATTACATTTTCTATGCACTTTCACTGCTATTCTTCTTAAATTTAACTTACCCCTTAATGGGTGAAAAAGTTTTAAAGGTGTCATCCTTGCCTAAAACGAGGGTAAAAGCTCCCAGTGGCATCTGAGTAATTATTTCTTTTCCTTAGGAATGCATGTTTTGTATGATCTTTGATGTAAATTGATGTTCAACAGGTATTGCACTGGAGGAATAAGATGTGAGATGGCTTCAGCTTATATCAGATCGAAAGGTGCTGATTTTGAAAATGTATTTCAGGTGAGATTATTTGAATAAATGGTCAGGGCCTCAACCCAAAAAAAAAAAAAAAAAAAAAAAGAAAGAAAGAAAGAAAGAAAAAATGGCCTTTTCGTCAGGGCCTCAACCAAAAAAGGAAAGAAAGAAACAATGACCCTTTTCTTTCCCTTCGTTTCTTCGTGGTTAACATAGATTGAGTCTGGGAATTTCATCTTCACATTGTACAAATAAGATTAAGAAGAGATGAGTTCCTGTTTGATTTTAGTAGCAAATATGTGGACTCTTGGAATCACATATATAGGTCCTGACTCTCTAAGATTGCACTGCAAAGAGTTCTTCTTTAAATAGGAAATGGATATTACTGTTTATATTTTTATTATTGAAGATGAGTTCCCAACTATGTTTTTGCTGAACTTCAGCAGAGAGGGACACAATAAAACCTTAAATGAACAATAGRTCTTATATGATATTTAGGTACATGGTGAATACTGGCATATTTCAAAATGTTTATGCAGTGTGGTGTGCCGTAAGAAGCGAAGTATCTGTTATCAGATTGTTTTTACAATTCATTGGCATAATGAAATTTCATACCTTTTATGTTATAAAATGCCATATTTATGTCTCAGACACTGTCTTTCTTGCAGTTATATGGTGGGATTCAGCGTTACTTGGAACAATTCCCAGACGGTGGTTTTTTCAAGGGAAAGAATTTTGTTTTTGACCACAGGTATGATTGTTATATCTCCAGTTCTCCATTTTGTCTTCCTTAAGAAAGATGTAGCCCATTCATGTTGGGGTACCATGATCCTGCGAGAGATAAACCTTCTTTTCTTTGATATGGCTATACTTGTTTCTCTGGCATGAGTCTGTCTTGGCTTAAAACTTCTGCATGCATGGGGGCCTTCTTCATGTCTGATGAACTATGAACTAATATTAAGAAGGCAGAATGATGTTCTATGTTTATATTTCTGAATCAGTTTAAACTTTCAATTCCTGCAAATGGTGGGGACAGGCTTTGATCTATTTATATGAAGCTTACTACAACTACAATAGCTGAGTACCAATAAATATTGTTTTAGCAGCTTAACAGTTTTAATTGTTGTTTCAGGGTATCAGTTGGCAGCTTGGATAAAAATGTTTTGGGCAATTGCCTCCTGTGCCGCTCTTCATTTGATGACTACTCTTCACGCAGCAGATGCAAGTACTGCAGGATGCTTGTTTTAGTCTGTGATAGTTGTCAGGTATACCCTATTTGGATCACTCAGTATTTAGTGGGTGATGCTYCTTGAGCTYTTCTGCTTCTYGAGCTTTTCTSCTTAGCCTCTTTTGGTCATGAACTTGATAACGGTTTTTCATATKTGCTTGCATTGGTTGCAGCAATGACTTGTAGACATGGAGTATTTCTTTCATTTTGCTACTAAATGAGAATCTAGATAGGACAGAATCTTATCTGAAGATGTATGCTCTCCTATGTTTGCTGAAACTCTATGATTTTCTTATCGTGCCAACTTGGAAAAGTCGAGAAGTGTCGTCATGTATTTTATGTTGAGCTTTCTATGATACTTGTTCACAACTTTTCTATTGGCTAGTAATTAGACTTCAACTTGTGATTCAGACTTGAATGAATTTGTTAATTGGTAAGTGGGTTGCTTCCGTCTGTTAAGATGATTTCTAGTGGCTGAGCTGGAGATGTAGCAAATCATTTTTCCATATGATGAAGATGTATCAATTTTTTCCAGACTTTTGATGCTGAAATCGATCTTAAATTGTATGCAGAAAAAGAATACTTCATATGTTTGTGAGCTATGYCAGAAAAATGGCAAGTGTGTTGCATCAGTTGTAGCAATTGAAGATGACAATTCAGAAGAGTCCATRCSAAGTGAAGTCGAAACTGTTTCAACTTCAGATCAAATGAAACATCCATCTCAACTACCATTTGTMAATGGTAAGGTGTGTAGTCRTTGCAAATTCTATGTATTGCCTKCCCAGATTCTKTACYTTKTTTCTACTTYTGGTCTTTCTAGGTTTTAATATCTATTTCAGCAGGAGAACTAGAATTTGAGGCAAATAGTGTTTAAAGCTCCTTTATTTATTTTGTTTAGAATTAGTCATTTTTGTCAAATTGTGGTTATTTACTGGAAGTGCTAAGTGCAATTCAGTACATCTTTCTGCAGGTTCTGGGGCTTCAAGGAAGTTGAGGATTTTATGCCTGCATGGTTTCCGGCAGAATGCTTCTGGTTTCAAAGGAAGAACTGGATCACTAGCCAAGAAACTGAAAGCTTTTGCTGAGTTAGTTTTTGTTAATGCACCTCACGAGTTACCTTTCATTTACCAAACTTGTTCATTTGACCAGAATAGCAACACTTTGTCATCWTCTTTAGAGCCAACTCCTCSCAAGATTTGCAGGARAAAGTTTGCATGGTTAGTTGGTCCTGATTATCAGGGCAGCAGTGATGCTGAGTGGAAAAGKGCCGACATTCCATTTGACTYACTTCAGTACCAGCAACAGACTGAGGGGTTCAATGAATCGCTTTCATATTTGAGAACAGTGTTTTCTCAAGCTGGACCATTTGATGGAATCTTGGGCTTTTCACAAGGTGCTGCTATGGCTGCTTTACTTTGTAGTTTGCAACCGAAGATCAAGGGGCAGATAGATTTTCAATTCGTGATCTTGTGTTCTGGATTTGCTGTGAACATGGAGGACTTTCCACAGAGATCAATTAACATCCCTTCTCTTCATATTTTTGGCAGCGACACGGGCAAAGACAGGCAGATAGACAGCCATGCAAGTCGACACCTTGCCTCCTTGTTTGAAGATGGCTGCTCTGTGATTATTGAGCATGGATTTGGTCATATTATCCCCACGCAATCTCCATACATCGACACCTTGAAAGATTTTCTTCAGCGTTTTCTCTGATCTAGATGTGACTTACCATGTAGGCAGCCTTGTTCAGTGGATATTTTTTGATCTGTAACTTTTGAGGTTTGCGATGTGTATTACTGTAGAAGACCTGTACAAGAAAAAGTAGCTGAGATTGGAGTTAACCATTTTGTCTAGAGGTAGGCCTATTTAGGCATCGTTTTCTTTTTCGAATCTATTTAAATATTGTACTTCTTTTTGTCTTTATAATTGAGTTAGTTGACTTTAGAGAGGGTACACGACTTCAAATAGGCAATGAGCTTTTTTGGCCCTGAACAGAATAATAGAACTCATACCCTTTAAATGAAAAAGGTTATATGTGAAATTTTGAATGAAAGATGTCTTTATTTCAAAGAGGTGGATATTTATTCAAGAAATTAAAATGAATATATCAATATTTTTTCGAACGAAGGGAACAATTCATAAACTGCAATGCTTTGGCACAAACATACTGAGGCAGGAACTCAGACTCGCCATACATAAGGGCCTTTAGTGTAAATTCAGAACCCACAGGGACCTTTAAACCCCGGAAGTGTTTATCGACTGCTGTGGAAAAGAGAACAACAGAAGTAGAAAAGCAATCAACTGCTGTGTTCATACGAAAGAAATGCAGGATATACGAAATCAAACACACACATCATAGTACGATAATCTCTAATTTTCTGCAACTGAAAAGGGTAAATGAAGATTTTTCAACGGCATCTACTCCAGAGAATGCCTCCCAGCTTTTTCTTGAATAAAGTTCGTTCCTTTCTTCTTCTTCTCTCTTTGGGGCTGCCCCTCCAATTTGTTTGCTTTTTGTGTATATTTTTCTGGACCTTCCTTTGTAATCGTTATTTGACTAATTAAACGAGTAGTTGTATCCATTAACTCATCTTTTAAGTTTCTTGTATTTACGTTGGGGATTGCTTGCTTAATACCTGTTTTATTTCGGCGATGAATAGGGAGTTTTAGTCCCGTTTTAGTTCAAATTAGGAAAGGTTTGTGTATAGCTATACAAAAGTTAGTACTTGCTAATTCTATAATTATGTTTACTAATGGAATTTTGCATGTCTAATATCGGCGGCCGATGTTGCATTTCAAAGTCTTGTTTTGCTTTTCGTTCTTATTTGCTAGAAGCTTTTAATTTTCTTGGTAATGTGGGTTGGTGGTGTTATGGAAAGAATTTGAAGTTTCATGCTTTGACATGACTTTGTTGGGAAAAGAGGAAGAAACTAGGGTCTGCTGTACTTCTATCATTCTCTCAAGTGTAGCTATAAGGGTATGCAGGTGTTGGCATGTTGGTTACTTTGGTGCTGCTAATGCTGCTAAAAACTTTGGATTTTTCTTGTGTTAGATTTTATTTATTTATATTTTATTTGAAGATCTTTTATGCAAACAATTTGATGCCTTYTTTCGGGAGCAATAGAAAAATAAAKCAAGGTTACAAACTTTTTCTATAGTTGATCTTAATATGCATGAACTGGAACTTGTAGGTCTGCAAGAGCAGAGGATATTCTACTACGAAGGTTCATGATGTGGGGCAGCCAACTGCTGCAACTCATCCTCAGGTACTTGCCTTCTAAGTTTTAATACTTTTTTCATATTAGTTAAGGGACTTCTTATTGCTCCTGAATGTTTTCTGAAGTTTCCATTTATCTTAACTGCAGTTGTTAAAGGAAGGAGARCTTACACCTGGAATAACAAGTGAAGAGTATCTCTCCAGGAGGAAGAGGTTATTGGAGCTTCTTCCTCCCAATAGTGTAGCTATAATTGCMGCCGCCYCTGTAAAGATGATGACTGATGTTGTGCCTTACATTTTTCGCCAAGATGCTGAGTACTTGTATATTACTGGTTGCCAACAACCTGGTGGTATAGCGGTGTTAAGTCATGACCGTGGTTTATGCATGTTCATGCCAGAAACAAGTGCACATGTATGTCCAGAGCTATAGCTGGAGCTTTTATTGAAATTCTTTCTAAATGCATTAGAATTGTGATGGGATCAACTTGTTTGATACTTACAAGAATGGATGCTTAGTGTATACCTGGGCAACTTTACTTTTATTCATTTTTATCTTCTATTCATCTGCTGCAGTCTGTGCTAAGTAGTGAAGATATATGACATATGACCATGTATCTTTGAATAAGTATATCCAGTTTTATTTCTTCTAGGCGTTTTCCTTCTTTTCCTATGTCTATCCATATCAACTGATTATGAGAGTCTTGTCTCATGTCTTATGAGTATAACATGCAAAGCAGGACTTTTACATCTAAATAATGGTGTGTTATATATCCATTAGGATATTCTTTGGCAAGGTCAAATAGCAGGAGTTTATGAGGCTGTAAGCACATTCATGGCTGAAGAAGCATATCCAATAAGTATGTTGGGAAAGGTAATTAATTTTTCTTAAGTTATAATTGATTCTGAACAAATAGTTGAGCTGACTATTATTTACACATGAAAATTAGCCAGTTAATTGAAAACGTATAACTTTGGAGCTATTTTCTTGTCAGAGGCCTGGTTGTCTTTTGTTACCTTGATATCTTACTTTCTCATTGGGCATGAATGTGATCAGTCTTATTTTTGTGCTGAAGCAACCTGCTGTTTTTTTTCATTCTTCCAAAATTTCTATTCTTGGTGGCAGATTCTTCCAGGGCTCATGTACAACTCTTCCAAAGTGTTCCATAATGTAAACACAGCCACGCCACTCTATACAGGTTTGGAGACCTTCCAGAAAGCAGCTTCCAGTGGCAAAGTGAAAGATTCCTCCCTTCTTACACATGAAGTGAGATGGATAAAATCCCCAGCAGAGCTTAAATTAATGAGAGACTCTGCGGCAATAGCTTGCCAGGTCCAAAGATTTGATCATTATCTACCACAAAGCATGTTTTTGTGCTAGCTTTTATTATTCTTCTTTTTCATATTCTATGTTAATATTGAAGTTTGTCCCTCCTTTTTCATTGATTTGTAAGATTTGAAATAGATTAATAAAGGATTTAACAATTCCCAGTTAAAACTTGACTCTCCTGGAGGGCCAGTTTGAAATTAAGCATCTTTGCGAGCTTTTAATTTATGAGGCATTTTTTATCTATATATGCATTATAATGGTTGAAGTTATATTCTTTTTCTTTATCTATTTTCAACATTATGGCTAAACTACACGAGCACTTTAAGTAGACAAAGTTTTCAATATTATGGCTAAAAATACGAGCACTTTGAGTACTTTATAATTTGCTTAGGCTTTGCAACTTCTGGAAGCCTATCTCCTATTGTGAAGTATCTCTGTTTATGTAATGTTCCTATGTCCTCCTTAAAGCAAATGTCTAAATTCTCATTGACAATGCAAGATTTGATACTATACAGAACACATTCTTATGCTATAAGTTTAATCACTCAAAAATCGGTTGCTCTCGCTCTATTGTGGCAATTGTAAGAAAGATTCAACCATCACAGTCAAGTTTTTCCCAAATATTTTCATATGACTATTAGTTTGAATATTATGTACTTTTGTAAATACCAGATGATTTACCCACTTTCATGATACAGTACCTTTCCAAAGTACTCCTATTTGATAATGAATATCTAATAATAAATTTTTATAAATGTAGTGGATTAGCCTATTCTTTTTCATGTAATTCAATCATTTTTAAAATGACTTTGTGTTGTTTTATTTTGATCAACAAATCTGTTGTTTATTGGTTAGGCTCTTCTGAAGACAATGCTGCATTCTAAACAATTTCCATACGAGGGGATGCTCTCAGCTAAAGTTGAATATGAATGCAAAAAAAGGGGTGCACAAAGAATGGCGTAAGCTTTTATATGTTTTCTGAAGTTTTTAATGGGGCTAAGTGAGAATGAGTAATATGTGTTACCTAAGAGAACTGCTACTTTTTTGTGTGAAAATGTATTTATGAATTCATGCTACTATAGACTTGGTATTTGCTGGAGATATATGAACTTGTCTATATTGCTTTTACTGAACTCATTTTCTAATTACTTGGTGATGATGCAACAAATTGTAATATGGTGACGTTCTTTGCTTTTCCTCGGTGCTTGTAGCAAGAATTTGTTGGAATAAATTACAAGTTTTTGATATTTCTTTTCTTAGGTTTAACCCTGTGGTTGGTGGTGGGCCTAATGGAAGTGTCATACATTACTCTCGTAATGATCAGAAAGTAAGGTCCCTACTTATACATTATGCACCACTGATAGGTGATTTAGTAGTCATATTATTCCTTATCAGATGGGAAAGTCCTGTTCTGAATGTTAATAGGCATTTATAAGTTTCACAATTGTAGGGCTTAAGCTCCTTCTTGATAACTTTGGCTTACATTAATCTACAGCACATTTTCTCTAACAGATTGCAGCTGGAGATCTCGTGTTGATGGATATTGGTTGTGAACTCCATGGTTATGTTAGTGATCTTACTCGTACTTGGCCACCCTGCGGCAACTTCTCCCAAGTTCATGTAGGTATTTTAGGCTGTGAATTTGTGAAAGTTTTATTTTCTGTCTCATTAGATTCTGAAAGAAAGGATTGAARGGTCAAATGTGTAGGGTGGTGTGGGTTTAATAGCAAAAAAAACCAAGTTAGAAACTAGGAGTTACTTTTTTCCCTTTATTGTATTTAAAGTTTTACTTTTCTTTCTAATCCTTTTCGAACTCATGAATGATCACGAGACTTTGCAACTGATGGCTATTTAATTATCTAAAGACCTCCAGAATTTTGAGCGTAATAAGTTAATGAAAACAATGAACTAGAACTTCCTAGAACATTAAGGCAACTAGGGCTGCTATAAGTCTTTGTGGTTTACCAGATTTATTTTTCTATTCTCCATATTTATAAGGTGACTGTTGAAATTCATGCTCAACGAGTTTAGCCACCTCCGAATTTCTTGTTTGTTTGATACGTACATTATATTTCAGGAAGAACTTTATGAGCTTATTTTAGAGACAAACAAGGAATGTGTAAAGCTTTGTAAACCTGGGGCAAGTATCCGAGAAATACACAACTATTCGGTAGACCCTTAACCAATATCATTTTATTGTTTTCTTGCATTTTTCTATGATATTGTATGTTTTATGATGCTGGAGATCTTGCTTATCTTTGCATCCAGCTGGCTGTCAGCCTATTCAAATTTCAGATTTAACCTTCTTGCCACTTTCTCTTCCCTTGGTCTCTTTTGAACATGTTTGTTTGGCTCCCCTAAATTGGGTACTCAGGGTAAACTCCTCTAGATGATAACCTTTAGGACTAAGTGAAATATAAAAGCTTGCAGTCTTGGTACTGCATATTGCAGATTGTTGATGAGATATTACATTCAAATACTTTGTCCGAATTTTTGTTACCTGATATTCCCTTTCTTTTAATTGATAGTCACTGATGGTTTGCATTTAGCTTTAGTCATGTAGCTAAGTTSACAGACATTGYTGTACCCCTTTCCCCTCCCCCACCCCCAAACTTTTAATGACTAAAAGTAACATTATCGATCACTTTCAGAAATGAAAATTTTTTTTGGACTGCACCATTGGAATTGTTTGATATTTTATTGTTTCTTTCAAGTGTGGTATTTCTTATTTTCCCACTAAGCTATAAAGCTTCTCAHCTCTATTGTCATTAGGTTGATAAGCTCCAGAGGGGATTCAAGGAGATTGGGATATTGAAAAATTCAAGACCTCAAAGTTATCACATGCTGAATCCAACTAATATAGGTCGGCCTTGCATCTCTTGCATTTTTTATTCTAGCCAGTGACAGCAAAGGAAGAATATCAAATCCCCATCTGGAAATCATTCTCATCTCTGAGTATTTAGTCCATCTACAAAACTATATCTTTCACTGCTTTCGGAGTWGTTAACCAAATTTGGTTTGTCTATGGCCAGGTCATTATCTAGGAATGGATGTACATGATTGTTCTACAATTAGCAATGACCGGCCTCTCAAGCCTGGTGTTGTAAGTCATGTTCCTTTCTAATACTTCAAATATTTGTGGTTTATGATTCAGGAGAATCCTACCGATAACCTTCTTAGCTTTACCATTCTCAGGATATTAATTTCTTAAGAATTAGATAATAGCTTATCCCACTTTAATAAGTAGCTAGACTTATTTGGTAATTCTTATCTTCTAATCAACTTCACTTTTGACTGTATTATTATTCTACCAGAGAATCAAAGTATATCCAATACAAGAATTAACTTAATGCAAGCTCCATAAGTACTTAGCAACTGCTGGAATGCCATTTTTACCATGAGCATTTTATACCAAGAAAGACTTTCTGGTCTCTGGGATTTTGAACCATATTTTCTTTATAGTAATATTCAACACAAGTTTCCTTGACAGGAGCAACTAACTACCACCCTTTTTTAAGTACCATTACATAATTCTGGCAGGAAGCAATGCATGAAGAATGTTTGACAAGGAGGAGAATAAGTGGAAGAAACATGAATATTAAGAGATTTGAGTTCATCTTGGTTTTTACAGACCTGGAAAACTTTTTCAAGCATATATTTATGAAGTTCCAGTCACTAATCATTTCTTGCTTTTGACATCTCATATACAGAACATTCTTCCTCGAATTCAGGAATATTCACATGAAGAAAAAGAACTGGGAAGAATTCCACAAGTAGTACATAGCATGAAACATTATAATGTTGCTAACCTGTGAGCAAATAGTCCATGTTTATCTTAAAGAATAAAACATAAGAAGGGTAAGACTGTCCCATTAAGGATGAAAATGTGTGTCAGATGGTGAGGTGCAATCTAGTACTCTCTTCTTTGTCAATCGCACCGACAAGAACAAGGGATCAGTGGATGACTTGCCAATTGACTGATATTATTAGACATAAACTGATGAAACAAATAAATCATCTTTAGGACCAAGAGAAGAATGAGAAGATAGTTTGAATTTACTGTGATTATTTGTGTCAAAATCAGTTACTTAACGTTGAGAATAACTAAACTTGAATTAAATAAATATTCTTCCATTCAGGCAATGCCATGCTTTTACATGCTTGTTCTATCATTATTTTTATTTTGTCAAAAACCTGCCTCCATGACAAAAGATCTTGAGTATGTAAATAGATAATTTACCATGATCTATAATTTCTCAAGTTTCGACAAACTTGCAAGGATTGGAGATGCAAATCTGGCTTGTTATTTGGAATAATTATCACCATAAAAAGCTGAAGTTGTTGGAAGGGAACTTCTGTGATCTCTTCGGCTATTTAATCTGCAAGTTGGAAATGAAAATAGACCTAAAAGATTAACCCTAAAGATTTTTGGCCTTCTGGAGTGAATCATCTTTCTGTCCATTCCTGACATGGTTTTTAAARCCAAATATTGTTTAAACGTATTTCCTTATGCGAGCTCAACAGAGTTGCAATTGCAAAAAGGTACAGACCTTTTTTTGTTGATAAGATGGATATACTATTTTGTCAAAGAACACAAAGGTATCAAAGCATCCCTCTTGCCTTTTCTTTTATTATATCTTCCACTATTATTTGGCAGGTGATCACCATTGAACCGGGAGTATACATCCCTTCTAATTTTGATTGTCCAGAGAGGTATGTTATTGATTCACCAGAATAATATTTTCTTCAGATTTACAGCAGAAAGTAAATGATGGTTGAATCCTCAATTATCACAGCATCCAAAGAAACTAGTAGCATAGCAACTAATTAATGTATTAGTCGTGAATATTGTTTCTTTYGATCATTGGATGAAATTTTTCTGATYGAATTCTGCATTTTGCAGGTATCAAGGAACCGGAATAAGGATTGAAGATGAAATTCTTATTACTGAATCYGGCTATGAAGTATGTCTGCAACTGTTATGGGTCTAATTGTATTGGATATGGCTGCACTGTTATATYCTTTGATTTTGTCTCATGAATTATTAAAGCTCTTTCRTAGGACATATGATCGAGAATTTTTAATGTCTCATGGAGTTTTTGCATTCTCTGTGGCTGGAAATAGGTACTTACCGGATCAATACCAAAGGAAGTGAAGCAAATAGAGTCCTTGCTGAACAATTTCAGTAATGGAGTAGAAAGATATGATTATAACATCACGACCGCTGCTTCCAATTAATGGAACGAAGGAAGGAGCATTGACCGACCTGGGAAACTACAAGAAGAATCAATCTTCATGTTCTCTAATTTAGATAGTCTGAAGGCATTCCTCCCATCTGGTTGTATTCTTCTCTACCAGATTTTTTTCTTTTATGCTTTTAGTAATGTTCTCTTGCTTATTCTTTTCAATCTTTATATAATATAATATAATTCTTCTTCCTTTTTGTACTATTCTGCTCACTTCTGTAATTTAGACAGAAAATGATTCAGATAATAAATCATTTRTATTTTTGCTGCCACTTACTGTTATGTTTCAGTTGCCTCTGCAGTTTCACGCCATCCGTCATTCAAGGTTCATTCTTCCCTTGTTTTCTCAGATCTGGACCACCTTATTAACTCTCAGTTTGTTATTGCTTCGTCTTTGGTAGAAAGATACTGAGGAAGTTCATGCTTTACTCACTTAGCCACCTAGTGTCAGGAGTTGTTATTGTAAGTGCTTAATGGACAAGTTCTATCTTCTGTTAGCACAATAAAATGTCTCCCTACATCAGGAGCCTTATGGCCAATGCAAGCCGAGAAGTCTAAATAGTATTGTGTATTACTATTTCCTTGGCTTTTATTTGATAAAGAGTTTATTATGGGAAAACCAGATGATCATTCACACCCATTTAACCATGCTACATAATGAGGTAAAACCTCATGAAATGCAGATTATTCTTAGCAATATTACAAATAAAATTGGTGGTACAAAATATTAATGTTCTTGCTGGAATTTGACTTGTTCAAGGCAATTAAAGCCAAAGATGATCTGGTTGCTGGGATATTTACTCTAGGACAGCTTTGGTCAAATCTCTAATGCTTGTTACATAAGATGATATGTGTGTTAGAAGATTAGACGAGAACTTCTTTGTT
Organism: Rhazya stricta; assembly: GCA_001752375.1. Lineage (NCBI taxonomy): Eukaryota > Viridiplantae > Streptophyta > Magnoliopsida > Gentianales > Apocynaceae > Rhazya > Rhazya stricta. The sequence goes on from MEJB01000006.1 coordinate 1,867,125, forward strand.
GACAAAGGTATTAGCCTATAAAATTAGGTTAGAGTTCCCTATTGTAGTTATCAGTTCTACACACAACTTGTGGATGGAAAAATTGTTGATGAAAGAGGCAAATCTGCTATAGAAACTTAAAGTTCTTCTTACGGTACAAAAATTCTTCTCTTTGTGCATGCCAAGGAGAATGGATCAACTGCCCTGCATATCTTTGCTTCTCTTCTGTATTTGGTTAAATTTCTTGTTGACTAAGTGCCAGGGTAGGTTTCTTGCATGCTTCTGTTCCCGTTACGGAGGCAGCTTTTGCCACCCGGAAACCACCTCAGCCACTGAATCTTGATAGCTTTATATCTCAGGGAAGATTGATAATGTAAGAATAGACCAGATAATTATCTGGTTGACAATGTTTGGATAGTCCCATACTGATGGAAAAAGTCCCCTAATGCCCTTGCCTAATGATGCAAGTTCTCTACACAAATTTATGAAGAAAAAATGTTAGTTACTAAGTGTAGCGCTTAAGTGTATTATCAATATCTCTTGCAAGGCCAGGGTAGCGATGGTTGCTGAAGAAAATTCGAGAGATTCACACAAGAATCGCTGTAATCCAACTGACGGAGAAGTTGAATTGAATTGTGGGAGATGGTAGTTGGTCAAGTACTGTATAGCTCTACATTGAAAGGTCTGGACAGCATAGTAGTTGAGCTGCAAAGTACAAGTGACAAAGGTATTTTTTGTCCTTTGTTAAATACCCCGCAAAGATKTGCGATTTAGGTCTTGGCAATCTACCTTTGTAATAACTCTCTTCGCCTTCCCTGTCACTTCAACACTAACAATAGATGAAGACGGCTCGAATTTAATTGATGTTTTCCTTCTTTGGTAGTCATAACCAGGTCGAAGAATGGTGGCTTATGAAGATTGATAAAGAAAGGAGATGGCGGGAGTGGGGTTGGGGTGGGTTCCTTCATCTTCATCTCCCTTTTCCTCCTTTAAACTCTTCATCTTCTTCTTTTTCCTTTATTTCTTTTTTTTTTTTTTTGGTTTACTTGATGGCAGAATTAAAAATTATTTGGGGAATCTGTGTAAATCATTTGAAGGAACTCTTGGAAGTGAGGGGGATATTTAGTTGAATCAAATTACCTATATTTGGACCGAAGTAGAAAGGGATACTTGTGCTAAACCCTACATTTTCCAGTCAAACTAATAGATCATCCAAAAGTGAAAGTGAAACATGAATATAGCTACTTCCTATATATAGCCGTACATTTAGAACCACTTGCTTCCTCCTCAAAGTTGGGCAAATGACTGCTGTAGACTCAAATCTCTTATGCTAGTAAGGGCTGAAGCTTTACTGTATCATACTCGAAACATCAAAACTCAGAAAACTCTACTCAAAAGAATCAAATTCAGGACAAAGAAGATTTATTTGCATTTTGTAAAAGATAGCTAAATAGTAGRTGTTGATTTATGGTATTTATAGCTGAATGTAATAACGATGAAACGAGGGGATCATCGAGTCTCCCAGCGAAGGTAAATATCAAACAATTAAGGAGAAAAAGGAGGAGAGAGGAGAGAGGAGAGAGGATAGAGTTACTTTTATTTGATAAATAAAAAGTTATTAGATTCATTTCATCGAACGAGAAGATATAAAATAATAAAAAAAAGCAACAAGGAGTATCTTATTCATGCCATTCCCTACCATATTTAACTCCTGAAAATGGCTGTTTAATTGTGTTGTAGTTGAAGAGGGAGGCAAGTGCACGTTTGTGAGCTTTGCAAAAATTCAGATGGGAATTCTTGATATTAAGATCTATATCACTGCTGGGCTGCTCCTATAACAGTAGTTGGTTTAACTCACTCAACTACATTACAGATGGAACAATATTATGGTTCCTGTCCTTCCTTCCAACCACCACCTTCCTCTTAATTTCACCTTTAATTTCCACCTATACTTAATAAATATTTGTTGCAGAAGGTCACCTTCTCATATTCAAGGCTATTTCATGCTTGACAACCCCCCCCCCCCCCTACTGGCTGGAAACCTTCTTAGATAACACGAACGCCGTACCTTATAATGAATGTTAGAGGTACAAATTTTCAATGCATTAATGAAGATTGGGTCTAACCATTATTTTCCAAGACCATCCCTTGCAAGTATAGTCTTTCCTAGTCATACCTAATTACATTGAGTTTATACAATGAACGTCGTTTGTGTAAAATGAATTTAACCCACTTTGGCACATTAAGAATAGTATTTATGATCTTCGACTGTAATCATAATAAAGTATTTTGTTAAATAAAATACTTTATGAATCTTTTTATTGATAACTAAATATTATGTATAACMCGCAATGGTATAGTGCTATTCTTGGAGGGCAGTGTAATCATACTATTTCACCTAATGCTTCTTGATTTTCTAAAACCATGACCCTCAAGTTCAACTAAGGCCTAAAACTTTTGGGCTGAAAGGGCATTGTGGTAGTTGCATAGATACTCCAAGGGCAAACTGGTAGGCCCTCAACTATATTAACCTCCATTCTAGACTAGTCACTCCCATCTTTCTTCATTGAGTTGAAAGAAGCAAGGCCATCAAAAGAATCAAGAGAAAATGTCTCTAATCACAGATGAGATTAGGAAAAGTGCATCAGAACTCTACCATGGACACGATATCTGCGTAGAGAAGACGAGGTTCTTGCTCAAAGAAGTAGGATTGCCAAATGGTCTTCTTCCTCTGGAAGGCATGGAAGAATGTGGATACGTGAAAGATACTGGTTTCGTTTGGCTGATATCCAAGAAGAAAACAGAGCATAAGTTCAAGAAGATCAACAGACAAGTGCAGTATGGAACTGAAGTCACAGCCTACGTTGAGCCAAACAAGATCAAGAAACTCACTGGTGTTAAAGCTAAGGAGCTCTTGATGTGGATTACCCTCAATGAGATTTACGTGGATGATCCACCTACTGGAAATATCCATTTCAAGACAACTACMGGGCTGTCCAGGACTTTTCCGGTCGACGCTTTCGTGGTGGAGGAGCCCAAAAGGCCGGGCAGTGAGGTGACGGAGACAGCCAAGAAGGCTGATCAGGAAAACAAACAAGTGAACGAGGCTGTAGCAGTGAAGGAGGTGTAGTTGATATTGAAGCTGCAGAAGATCTGCCCTACCATTACTAAGTGATATATGAAGTTAATTTAGAGTAGTCTTCTTCTAAGTTGGATGATTAACACTTGATTTTATCTGGATGATCATGTTTTCTCTTGTTCTACCCTAATTCTAGAGTTACCTCATGGAAATAAAGATCTACTCTTTATCTAATTAATTTGAAAGCCATCACAATAATTAATTAATGCTTACACTTTATGTAATCTTTACCCCTTTTAATGCCTATGGATTTGAATTTTGCATGTAATCCATACAAAACAACTTATTATCGAATATTTAATCCATAATTTATAAAGATCAACTTTTTAGACTCCTTTTTTATGAATATTAAGAAAAAGCAAGTAGACAAAGCCACTGATTGTGAATCGTTGCAAGGATCTCCCTTACAATATATCCATTTAGGTAAAATATAGTAATTTATCCGATTAGAAACGCTTATTATTCATACATTACATATTAATTTACATTATTAATTCTCAAATGTGTTAAAAGAAAAAGGTACAAAATCCTGTTCATGACAAGATGGTGCCACGGTTAATTTGTATCACCCTTCATCAAATGATAAAGTTTAAATTCGATTTATATTTATGACTCCTCATGTATGTAAAAGAAAACGCATAAATTCTAATTTATACACATAATTAACAAGAAATTAAATTGTGAGCATCCACCATCGAAAAGACTTTTTGGTGGAATCAAAGTGGAAAATAAGATCGGAATTAAATTAGCCGAATCAAATGCTTGACAAATGGAAAATTTAATTCTTGTCAAATACAAATATACGATAAAAATATCGCATGATTTGATTGATATTTATATATATATATTTTTTGAATTAAATTAATCGAGTCAAATATTCGAGTGCTGATAAAAATAAAAAAATTGGAAAATGTCCGTACTATCAGTTCAAAAAGTCTCCCGCATTTCCGACATAATTTGGTTTAAAGTTCACAAGTAAAAGCATCAACGAGACTTTTGGCTAAGACCATTGAAACCAATTACTATCGGCGGGAGCTTAGTAAGCCCATATTAGTTGGGTAAAGGCCTATTTCACAAATAGACTTCYATGGCCCATAYTTGTTTGGGAAAAGCCTTTTTCGCCATAGATTAAGATGGCCCATATATTACTTCTTAGGTATGCTTTTTCTAGTTTTACCTTTATCACGTCGCAATAAAAAATTACTTATATTAATAAAGTTTTGTTCAAATATTAAGAGTTCTATGATTAAAAAAATGGTAAGAGTTGATGCCTCACTTTCAGTTCTCAAAATTAGAAGGTTCCGAATCTTTATTATACTTTCTGTTATATATATTTTATTATGTATGTTTAATTCTAATTAGAACTATATATATATGTTTTTTACTTCTAAAATAGAAAGAAAATGTGGTCGAAAATATGAGTATACAAAAAATTCTATATGAATATTTAGATATATATAAATTTAATTACTTAAATCTCTACCGACAAAGAGGCTCCTCTTAAAAATTGTAAAACTCAATTATGTAACACTGGAAATGAAAAGTACAGACATTCTAAAGCATATTGGCAAATTGGAGATTTGGGGCTGCAGTAGCCATTTGACAAGACTAGCATCAAAACCCAGTGCCCCATCAATTAGTTCAGCTACTGTAGACGATTTTATATCAAGGAACCCTACTTTAGCCGTCTGCAAGCAACTTAGATCATATTATGTAACATTGAACTATTCAAGATCAGTTTCAGTTATATTCAACATGGAGAAACTTACCAAGAAAAGCCTATGATTCTATAGGTCTAGTTTTGCTTCCAGCCAGGAGAGAYCAATATTTCCCTTTCCTATGCGTGTATTATATTATGAATCTACTTGTGCATGTAAAATCAATGTACAATTGAATGCTTTCTCGTTAAATTCTTATATATAATGCTTATAAAAATAAGCGTCGGTCGTTCATCATAAGTGATATAGGAATGATATAAAGACAAACACGTAAAATATTAAGGATTCGATACTTGTCTTTATATATATGTTTATATTTGCGGGTTTTAGAGGGTGGAGTGATTTTAATCAACTTTTACCAAACCAGATGCCTCACCAGGATAGGTCTGAGGTGCCTAATTCCAGAGACATGATATTAAACCCATGAAATTTTGTGTTTTTTGTCAATCCAAAGAATAGTAGTTTGTCTAGTACTATATAAGCAATAGCTCCATTCACTTCCTGTAACTTTGGCTGAAAGGAAAGAAAGAAAGATTTGAAAAGAAACAAATTGAATGASGATGTCTCTAGTGACAAAGGAGATCAGAGAAATGGCATCAGAAATTTACCAYGGAAGAGAGTTATGTCAAGAGAAATCGAAGCTGTTGCTCGAAGAAATGGGCTTGCCGAGTGGTCTTCTTCCTTTGGAAGACATGGAAGAATGTGGCTTGGTGAAAGAAACTGGCTTTATTTGGATGAAACAGAAGCAGAAGACTGAACATAGGTTTGAGAAGATTGACAAGGTTGCACAATATGCCAAAGAAGTCACAGCCTTCATCGGACCAAAGAAGTTGAAGAAGGTGACAGGAATCAAGGCCAAGGAGCTGTTGATGTGGATAACAATGCATGAGGTTTTTGTTGATGATCCACCAACTGGGAAGATCACTTTCAAGACACTCGTAGGGCTGTCTAGAGCTTTTCCGGTGTCGGCCTTTCAARGTCCGGGAACCTGAAACTGAGAAGGGAAGAAAATGATGCCTGTGAAGAGATTTAAGGCCATGCATGCAAACCTACAATCAATCAGACGTTGCTCCGTATCATTAATTTGTATCTGTTTTCATGCTGCCGGTACCCTATATTGTTTTCAATTTGCAGATATATCCATATAATAATGAAAATGGAAAACCAGATTGACCCAACTCTTTCAAAGAAAAAAAAAAGAAAAGAAAGGAAAAAAATTATTTATTGATTGAGCCAACAATCGACTAAATTGAGAGATTGACGAGGTCTTTTCGTGCAAACCAAGGTAGAAAAAGACAGTCAAACAGTAGTCTCTCTTCGTGCAAATCAAGGTCTTCTGCATTTCATAGTTAGGGTTGAAAACCCTAAATTAGAAAAAAATGACAAAAAAGAAAAGTTGACTATTTAGGCTTGTGCAGGTCAAAATCAGTTTTTCCTCTGGGGCAAGAAAATTGAAATAGTATTACAGAAGGTGAATTTTGAAGAGCTCAACGGATGTAATACCTTGTAAAATACCAAATATTCCTATTTATAATTTATAATTGAGAAAAGATCTTCAAATTTTGAAATTAATTTTTGAATATTTTGATCCACTGCCTATGGATTAGCTTCTTCATATATCGAATGTTAATTTGATTTTTAAATTTTTTATATATTATATATTGCACATGTCATTATCAGCATAAAAACATTAGTTCTTCTAGAAGATAATCTTGTAATGTGCAATATATACAATATGTGCAAAACTAATAGGTTACAAACTCAAGTCTAACCACTTAAATTGAAGAATGAATTCGCTAAATTCCTTTTATACACATTAAAATTTTAACGTTAAATATAGTTAAAATTTAGTATTATTATTTATTTAAAAAGAGTTATTAAATTACGTATAATTGAACAGATTTAATAATAAATATTAATCAAGATATTATCATTTAAAATTTATAAAATTAATAATTAATAAGTGATGAATTACATTATCAAATCAATTCTAATTCCGGTCTTTTTACTAAAATAAGAAGCTAGGCATGCATCCTTGTTGTTCCAAGGGTGAGGAGGGGTTTCTTGCCATGTGACACAACCTATAGAAGACATATTCATCATTTCATAGATTTTATACTTTGAATGGTTTGGTCAGTTTCTTGTCGAGGTATTCAAAGGTAATCTGAGAACACATGATTTGAAAGTTGTGAAGCTAACAACTCCAGCAAGAAATTGCAAGTGCACTTCCCAACTGGATCATAATTATAGTAACCCAGATATATATGCTCTAACCTATTTCCTCGCCTGGTTCTAATAATATTGCTTTGTTTTTGTAATTATGAGCATGGATAACATATTGCGAAGCAGGAGCTCGAACCGGAATGGGATGGTAACAGCCTTATAGATGAGAAGGATATAGCACCTTTAATCCAGAGATCTTATGAGCAATCTGAGTAATATATACCATTTCAGGCTATCGCTGACCCAGAAGAAGCATGCTCTGCGGGAGATAACAGGGAAAATGTAGTCAGCCAATGAATCCATATTACGTAAAGGAATGCTTGAGTTTTCTGCAAGAGGCAAACTTGCAGAAGAAAAGCTTTGACTAAGGTCAAGTTTTGCAGGCAGGGGAGACCAATGTCAATTAAGTTATTAGTGCAAAAAAAATAATGCTTCCGTGCGAAAATTATCCAGGAAAACAACGGCCAATCGGCAAGCGGCCACAATGGAAGCAGAAATGGGTTAAGTGGTAAGGATTAAACCCAATACATCGTATCCTTATTCTTTAGTTCAGATCAGGTCATTTTGGCAGTTCTGGTGAAATCCAAGGGCACGTTACTAACTTGACCACTATATAAGCGATATCTCTACGTGATTGTATCTCAGTACTCGGCCGAATAATCACTAACGTAGCTCATAATCAAGAAAAACTGAGGGCTGAGCAAGTTGAGAAAAATGTCTATGGTCACAGAAAAGATCAGGGCAATGGCATCAGAGATTTACCGTGGAAGAGAGGTATGCCAAGAGAAATCAAAGCTGTTGCTCCAAGAGATGGGCTTGCCAAGCGGCCTTCTTCCCTTGGACGACATGGAAGAATGCGGCTTGGTGAAAGACACGGGGTTTATTTGGCTGAAACAGAAGCAGAAGACTGAGCATAAGTTTGACAAGATTGGCAAGGTTGCGCAGTATGCAGATGAAGTGACAGCCTTCATCGGACCGAAGAAGTTAAAGGAAGTGACAGGAATCAGGGCTAAGGAGTTCTTTGTGTGGATCACAGTTAGTGAAGTTCATGTTGATGATCCACCTACTGGGAAGATCACTTTCAAGACTCCTGCAGGCCTGTCCAGAGCTTTCCCAGTCTCAGCATTCAAGCTCCAGCAGGAACCTGAAACCGAGAAGGAAGAAAATGAGATCTCYTAAGAGATTTAATTGTGTGATTCGGKCATGCCAACTTGTTTTATTTGTGGTTTTGATATTCATTGGTAGCTCCTTGTCTTGTTACATTTGATATTAAGCATTTATATACAGTGAAATCTCAGTTTCCTGTGTTACTTTCTCATGTTATCCTTTACATTTTCACTCTTACACAAGAATCGACTATCAACTTCTCTTCTGAGTGTGCCTTTTCTGCGCAGGTTCAGGCAAACATATAAATATCATACTTTTATATATAAATAATATAATAATTCGTATAAACTCAAAAATTTACTATCTAATTCATTATACAGAATATCAAAATTTAAATTAGCTCTTTTTCGAAGTACTTATATCTAAACAATCTTAACTATATATTAGATTTCACTTTACGTTAGTCAATGTACAGAATTGCGAGCTTCCAAAAGACCATATGTATTAATTGTTCAAGATGGAATTCCAGGTTCCTATGATAGCAAATGGAAGCATCAGAGTGCCCCTGCAGCTGCATAACTAGTGGCAATATAGGGTCATACTGGTTGAACCTCCCAACAGCGACACCACTGTCAAGAGAAGAAGACAGCGATACTATGTTCATTCGTAAATATGTGCTCGAACRACCACCCCCCGTGACGACCCAAAACGTCAGAAAATTCAAATATAGATCATCACGGAAACACAGATGCCTACTGCTTACTTGAAGTAGTTCACAAATTAACTATAAGGTTCATGTTTATTTTATTCGGCAATTACTACCAATTTGACCAAGCCTCTTACGTGCAATAAAGGCAAAAATGACGTAAACTTTCCATCACCTCTGCATCTTCAAGCTTACAGATTTCTGTTTGTTTGCCGCACATGGTTACAGCAGGATGTCCATAGGGCAAAAGAATGAAACAGCCATCAATTTCACTCTGGTGTCAAGTCAAACAGCACTCATGTTTGTACTATTTAGTAATTTTATAACATCACAGGTCTATTAAGTAAAGGATAAGTTAATAAGGAGGACTTCTTAAAGAGGGGAATTCTACCTCCAAGTTATGTGAGATAACAATTTCCATTTCAGAATGTAATCACAGGACATGGGGAAAAGGAAAATAAGGGTTACGAGACCCAAATCAATACCATAAGAATATACTAGCTAATTCTCCATTCACGCGAAACATATACAAGATGATACAAAGTAACACTCTACATCAGCAAGATATTATATACAGTTCAAAAGTTACATGTACCAGTTGCAATGCTGCTGCCTTTGAATTCCTGATCATTGCAAATTTAGAGCCTGTTAAAATGATCCATTTAACTAAATGTCAGTAAAATTATAGTAGAAGGCAAAAATATAAAACTCAATTTGAACCAATTTAAATTTAAGGAAGCTGACAACAGAAAACCAAGAATACAGAAGCATCAGCGATCTGTTAAAGTTGGCTACAATATCTGGCTATTTGGTAGAACTCGTATTCCAGGAAAGGGAGAAATAGGTGTTTAGTCACCGTCTCGCTAATGTTTCCAAACAGCCTTTTCAGTTATTACTTCAATAGCATAAAATTGCTAAACATTAGCAAGAAAATCCTCATTGTGCCATATAGAAAGGGATATCAGTCCTCATTGCCATGCAATATGCATCTTTTTTGTCATCCATTAATTATTAAAAAGCATAGCACCTACACTTCCCATACAACTGTCAAAAAAGGAGTTCCAAATGTTGATATTTTGTGAGTTGCTTTGGATTGAACTGAGTAAAGCACGGGATGAGACAAATATATGCATGTGCTCCACAAAATAATCATGGCATTGTCAGTAGACAAACCAAAAATTTGCCTTCGTCGAAATAGCACATACTGCAGAGGACATGATTTGTCAACACAAAAAAGGTGAAGAAACACTTCTRAGAAAGGGAATTACCTGAGAAGGAATAACCCATTTTCCATCAATCCAGTCCTGGTGCTTCCTCAAGTCAGAGTGCTTAAACTCCATTTCTTCATCAGTACCCCTAAAGTATACATTATACATTTGGTTTCCCAGAACTTCAGAAATAACTCCCACCCAAAAACCATCATTGTATAGAGCATCAACTTCTTCAAAAACTTTGAAMGAGTCAACAACAGCATAATTTGGTGGATATGGTCGTATATGTAAACTATCGACCTCTTCTCTCAGGAACTCTGTGTCTTCATCATTTCTCAGGCTCTCGTATTCAATCAAGTATCTATCCTTATCCAATTGTTCTATGATTGTTGCGGCAAACCAAGCACCAGCAAAACCATCTTCATCACTACTAACTTCAACTCGTGCACCTGGGCAAAACATCTCCTGAACAACCTCCTTGCCAGGTCCCACTATTACTGGAATTTCCGTCTTCTACATTCCAAGTAAAATGAAATAACTCATAATGGAAAAAGACTAACAAAGGAAGCAAATAATAGCCATTTATCCACCCCTCCATGAAAAGCAGAGAGGAGTTTGCCTGGAGGGGATGGGGAAAAGGAAGAAAAAGTTTGTCCTGCAATATTGGTGATTGAGTAAATAAGTTTCATGTCTAAAATGGTTAAAAACCAGAAAAGGAATTGAGAAACCATTTCACCTATTAAGCTTATGCAATTACATTATTCTTAACAATGAAACACAGAATGGTGACCTGCCAAAAGAAATCAATCATTTATCAACCCTTAAAACGAGCAAGTTAGATAACAAGGTCTGTTCAAAGGTGGTACTTGCAGTTGTTCTAGAATTTATCTTTCATACACAGCTAGTGTATTGAAAATTTGATACATGCATGTCTAGATTTATGCCACATGTATAAATTAATCACCTAAAATCATGCACGGGATCATCTCGCAAGAATGAAAGCAAGCTCATTTAATAAGACTTTGACACTGTTCGTACATGAAAGACTAATCCTTCTTATTATAGCTGGAGTTCCAAACTTCCAGGGGATGCAGCAGAAGAAAAGTTGTTTCTAGGAAGATCAAATCTATTACTCCAATCAGAAAGCCAATAGTATGAGAATACCCTCGTTTCTCCCTGAAAAAATCCAATAGTTTCTAAAGTTCTTTCGGCTGGAACCTTATCTAAAGAACATATACAGTATAGCTTTAAACAGAACAGAACTGTGTCTTTCAAATGAAGGGTGACCTTCAGTAAGTTGTTTGTTCTAGTTTTCTTCTCATTCCCATGCCAGCATACTCTTCTCTACACAGTAATGCCATTGCTAATATAGGTCAAAAGGGGAGGCAGAAAGAAAAACCAACTCTTCCATTTCTTGTTCCTCAATGATGCAAAAAGATATTGATCATGTTTCTTCAGAGTTCAAATCCTTTAAGATTTTCAATATGAAATTACTAATCAGAGCAAAAGGTAAAAGATTTGAACTTTGAAATTCCCACTTCCCTTATGTTCAGTGAAATGAAAGTTTGGTTCCATCCTTGTGCCTTCAAAAGCAAAAGATAGAAGAGAAGTGCTGGGCTACTTAAGCTAGTTCTGTTGTACAATTAACAGCTTCTACTTTTGACATGTCGAGGATGCAGATTAAAAATCCTCACAATATTCCAACTGAAAGCCTGAGAAGAATACACTTCAAAAGTGGAGCTTTCCAGATCAAGTTGAAGCAACTCACAGGAGAATTGTAGCCTAGTTTAAAAAGCCTGATGTTGCAACTTGGAGTAGATTTTCAATGTTTCAGCAGTAAAACTGAGAGATAAAGTATACAATCGATTCTGTATCATCAGTATGAAGAGCTACGAGTTGAATTATCACCTTTGTTCAAACCTACGGTGTTAGAAAGAAGAATGATTCATTTCAATAATGTCCCAATAACGGTTCTACACCACCCAGAGTCTTTCAAATAGGCCATGCCCATTCAAGTATCATAATGAGAAGTAATGAACAACTAAAGAGCTGGATTCAAATGCTTTATCTCTCAGTTGATAAAGATATTGAACTATTCTTTCTCTGGTTGATTGGTCTTAATTTGGTTGTTTTAGGTCCTTTGACCTTGGTTTCTGGCTGCTGATTTTTTGACTGCCCAGTAATAAGTTACTGGACTTTCCAACCATGTCAATGCTTCATTTTCTGAGGGGCTTTAATAAAGCAGTCCCAAGAAAGATATAGAATACTACCAACACAATGTATGAACAGGAATATATTATAAGTTTCCAAACACAAACCCTCAAGGTTTCAAACAAATACAAACCCATTACACCCACAACCTGTCCTATCCTGATTCTGTTGAGTGCACAAGAAGCTGCACTCTCTAGAGAAGCATCCAACAGTGCACTGAAATGCCTATGGCTTCAAGGGCAGCCATGAACAAAGATGAGGAAAGAAAAACTAGTGCATTATTTCGTACCTGATCCTCGGGTTCCACTTCCAAGGGTGGATCCCACTCCCCGTGCAGCCACTCGCGGTGAAGCCGGATATCACACCGTCGAAACTCCGTCTGCTCTCTGGTRACCCTGAAGTAGACTACATACCTCCCATTCTTTAACACCTCCGTGATCACGCCTTCCCACCACCCATCATTGTAAAAGCAATCGACATCTTCATTAAGATTAAAGCTCCGGTGGGGAGACTCCCGGGGCGGCAATGGTCGCAGCTGCACCGCKTTCACCTCCTCTCTTAGCCTCTGCTTCCCGGTCTCATCCACCATTAGATCCTTGTACTCCACCAGTATCTTGTCCTTCTTCAGTTTCCGGATAACGGTGCCCTCGTACCAAGAACCGCGGAAGCCATCATCATCGCTGCTGATTTCAACGTTGGCACCTGGCTTAAAGTATTTCGCTATGACTTTCTTGAAGTTCTTGGAAGCCATTGGTTCTGTTCAAAGAAAAAAAATCTTGGAATTAGGTGTTACCGTTTTAGGGTTTATGGCAAGAAACGAAGAGCAAGAGTCCAGATACCGAAGGAGGATTTGGCGGGAGATAGATACAATCTTTACGTACGTATAGGTGAAAGAAGTTCAATGAGTTTGGCAGTTGTACCCCCCACCTTTACAAGATTATAATTTTACTCCTTAAAATTTTAGTAATAAAAAAATGACGCACTTTAAATTTTTAACCTATTTTTCTTATTCTTTCGTAAAGTTATTCTTGTGCAGATATTGAAATTAAACTCTCGATTTGTTAATTATAAGCTTCAATATTTACCGTTTGATAATGACCAAATCTTGTCTATTTTGATATAATATAAAGCTCTTTTCACAAAATAATAATAAATAATTATTATGAATAATAAAGTATGATCATAACATATTATTTATAATATAAAAATTTATGTTTTAATTCTCTGATCACTTAATTTTTTAATATTATTTGACCAAATCGATCTAAATTTGATTTCATTTTTTTCAAATTAAATTAAATATACAGTTTTTTAAAGATTAACACTTAAGTAATATTTATTGAAATAGTTAAAAGTAGTTCAAAGTTTTCATATTACTCTTTTAACTATTTTTAAAGAATCTGAAAAATATTAACGGATTATTAAAGGACTTATAAAGCAAATCGACTGTTTATCCTAATTATAATCGAATTTATTAAAGGCTATCACTTAACTAAATTGATTTTCTAATAATATTTATAAATTTCGGTTCAATTTGGTTTTTGAGATCCTTTATATGAAAATCGAGCCCAAAAGGCCCTTCCCTCAGCGGCTTCATTTTCTTCAATCCCCAAAAGGCTCTGGTGAGTGCTCATTGCATTCTCTCCTTGCTAATTGTTGGTTGGATTATGGAAATTGCATTCGAAATTTGCACAACACGTAATCCAGCTTGGTAAAAGTTGGTTAAACCAAAAAAAAAAAAACAGAAAAGGCGCCAATTCAGAAGCATTAATCACTCCCCGTCATTCCTCTGCTTACACACAGAAACCACGTATATTTTTGTACTATTCGTCTTATCAATTTTGACAACCCACCCATCTATCTCTATCTATCTATTGCACAGTGGTATATATGATTTGGGCAAAGTTAAATGCTGTTAGATCAACTTTGGAACATAAAGCCATTTCAAGAATAACCATAAATTTCTCAGTTTTGGAGACCCTTTTGGAGAGATGCCTCAATTTCAAGCAATTCAGTCAGATTGTAGCTCAGATGATCGCGACTGGGTTTGTCAAAGATACATATGCTGCAAGCAAAGTCATTGAGTTCTCTGCTAATTGTTCTTTTGTTCATGTTGATTATTGTCGCGAAATATTTGATCAAATTGAGTGCCCAAATGTGTTTACTTGGAACACTATGATGAAAGCCTATCTTAGGAGGAACTATCCCGCGGATGCAATCCTTTTGTATAAATCAATGTTGAAGAATGAAGATTGTCCAGATAATCATACTTATCCCAGATTAGTCCAAGCCTGTGCTCTCCGGGTGAGAGAGTTTGAGGGCAGAGAATTTCATAACCATGCTGCAAAAATGGGATTTGAAAATGATATTTATGTACGGAATACTTTGATCAATATGTATGCCGTTTGTGGGAACCTGTGTGACGCAAGGAGGTTGTTCGATGAAGGTCCTAAGAGAGATTCGGTTTCATGGAATTCAATATTGGCAGCGTATATTAACATAGGCAATGTTGAGGAAGCAAAGATAATATATGCTCAGATGCCTGAAAGGAATACCATTTCAACCAATTCAATGATTGCATTCCTGGGTAGGTGCGGTAGAGTAAGTGAGGCTTATCAGTTTTTCAGTCAGATGCTGGAGAAAGATTTGGTTTCATGGACAGCAATGATCTCCTGTTATGAGAATAATGGAATGCATGAGGAGGCTTTAAAGCTGTTTGTTCAGATGTGTGCTAATGGGATTGCTGTTGATGAAGTTGTGATGGTGACTGTTCTCTCTGCTTGTGCAAAATTATCAGCTGTTCATGCAGGGGAATCTGTTCATGCTTTAGTTATAAGAACTGGTTTTGAATCTTATATCAATCTTCAAAATGTTTTAATTCACATGTACTCCACTTGTGGGGATGTAATCTCAGCACAGAAGTTGTTTGATACCAGTTGTTATCTGGACCAAGTATCTTGGAATTCTATGCTCTCTTGCTACTTTAGATATGGTGAAGTGGAAAAGGCGAGAGCTCTCTTTGATGCCATGCCTGAGAAGGATGTAGTGTCATGGAGTGCAATGATCTCTGGGTATGTGCGACTTGATTTGTTTCCAGAGACCCTAGATTTGTTTCAAGAGATGTTGTGTCAGAACGTCAAGCCTGACGAAACCACTCTGGTTAGTGTAATTTCTGCTTGCGCTCATTTGGGTGCTCTTGACCAAGGAAAATGGTTACACACTTACATAAAAAAACATGGATTTAAGGGAAATGTCATCCTTTTTACCACGCTTATTGACATGTATATGAAATGTGGATGTGTGGAAAATGCATTTGAGGTCTTCAATGGCATGGAGGAGAAGGGGGTCTCTACATGGAATGCTCTGATTCTTGGGCTAGCTATGAATGGGCAGGTGGAAAAGTCCCTTGAGATATTTCAAGGAATGAAAAGCAATGGAGTAATGCCTAATGAGGTAACCTTTGTGGCAGTTCTTGGGGCTTGTCGACACATGGGCCTAGTAGATAAAGGGCACTCCTACTTTGATTCTATGACTCAAGACTACAGTATTGAACCCAATGTCAAACATTATGGATGCATGGTTGATCTTCTTGGACGGGCAGGCCTGCTAAAAGAAGCTGAAAATCTCATTAATAGTATGCCTATGGCACCAGATGTTGCTACTTGGGGTGCGTTGCTTGGAGCTTGCAAGAAACACGGTGATAGTGAAATTGGAGAGAGGATAGGAAGGAAGCTCATTGAGCTTCAACCTGACCATGATGGCTTCCATGTATTGTTGTCCAATATATATGCTTCAAAAGGTGAGTGGAATGATGTAATGGAAATTAGAGGAACCATGGTGCAGCAAGCTGTGGTTAAAACCCCTGGTTGCAGTATGATTGAAGCCAATGGTGCTGTTCATGAATTCCTGGCAGGAGATAAGTCACACCCTCAAATGGAAGAGATTGAGGTAATATTAGCTGAAATGGCTAAAAGACTGAAGATGCTGGGTTATGCTCCAGATATGGGTGAGGTCTTCTTTGACATTGATGAAGAGGAGAAAGAAAGTGCTTTATTTAGACACAGTGAGAAACTTGCTATTGCCTTTGGGCTTTTTGCTACTAATCCACCAATGCCAATAAGGATAATGAAGAATATACGAATCTGTAGTGATTGTCATGAAGCAGCAAAGCTAATATCTAGAGCTTTTAATCGTGAAATTGTGCTAAGGGATCGACATCGCTTTCACCATTTTAAAGATGGTTCTTGTTCTTGCATGGAGTACTGGTAGCACTATGGGATTGGTCTTAATATGACCGAAGTTGTAGGCCTGAAAATCTTGTRGTAAGGAACTGGATAGGCTGGTCTTTCCTCACCTAGACGTCATTGAATCATGGGTAGCACTCCATGAAGAAAACTAGAATGGTCGGCTTGTAAATATTTGCTGCAAGAATTATTCACCTCGACCATTTTGGAAATGATATATCAGCCCTTTAACTTGTGGAAAGAGGTCAATGTAACCTGGCTGAAACAGAAAGGCTAGTAAGACTGCTCAAAACAGATAATTTTGGCTTAAAAATTCTCCCTTGATAACTTTTGCTTAGTTTTGCCTTGCTTTTCTTGTTTATCCATGCTGTTTCACCTGTTTCGTCAATTATACCTAATTAACACATCTTTGCTGCAGGGTGTTTAATTACCCCTTCTGACAAATTTGTTGTCTTTCATGGAGTTTGCCAAAGAATGTCAAGATTTCTGGTCAGAGCCTTGCAGATGGTATAGAAATTTCGATTGCTTTGAATGTGTGTCTCTGTTCTGATTATGATTGTTGCACAACAGAGAATGCTCATACATAAATAGTTACATTTTACTTTTGTCAAAATCTTTGCAGTAGATAATCTTGCTGGAAAATGAAGAAGAGGAACTTTGAAACTTGAAAACTATAGAAGGAAAGGAAATTTCAAGGTCAGTTTKTTTCTTCTGAAATTAAATTAGGAGACCATGCACCTAAACAACGA
Organism: Rhazya stricta; assembly: GCA_001752375.1. NCBI lineage: Eukaryota > Viridiplantae > Streptophyta > Magnoliopsida > Gentianales > Apocynaceae > Rhazya > Rhazya stricta. Next base: position 1,884,412 of record MEJB01000006.1, read on the forward strand.
ACCTCAACATGGAGGCCAGTATTTCAGTTTCTCTAATGCATAAAGGGCCAACATTTTGGATCTTTTAGTGTGTACTTTCTGAATTTGAGTTCCATATGGTTGGCAGGAAAATATTTTTAGGAAAATGGTTCAGTTTCTCATTAGATCAAACAGTGAAACTAGAAAATATATTCATTTAAGCATTCCTTGCTCTGAAAAATCTTTTAGGGGCATTGAGGGCCTAATCTTTTTATTAGGAAAACTGGAGAGTCTTATCTAGTTACCAATATCCAGTTTACTGTTGTCACTTATCATATAAGTGGTTATTATTATAGTCAACGGCATCTAAAATGATAACGGTAGAAAGAGAAACAAATATTAGACATAGATTCAGAAGTAATATTTTAACTCTGATGTAAACACCAAAGTTATTTGTAAGTTGTCATTTTCCAATACAAATTGCCTATGCAGATGCAGATGTGGTTAGTTTGGCAGTCCATACTTCTCATGATTAGAAACACTAATGGCAGTATTGGGTACCAGTTCCCTTTTTAGCTGTTGATAATAGCTTTTATAGACATGAAACTCATTGAGTGAATCCAAAAAAAAATCCTTCATAATAAGGATAGGAATTGAGCAGGTGATTGTCATTGCTGGGTTTTCTTCTTCTTTTGAAGTCCTTGGTTTTGATGGCCTATATGGTTCTAAAGTTTCTGCATTTTATTTCCTTAGCTGTTATCTCAGTGGATTCTGTTAGTAACACTTTAGATTTTTAGGGCCTGCATGAAGATGAATCAAGCAATTGAAATCAGTCATATGCCTTATCTAGGTAGGAACAGACCTGCTGCTATTTTTTCGAATATGCTTTCTTCCAGCTATACATCTTAGTCGTCCATTTTTTACTATGTATAGGTGTCAATGTTCATTTTTATTTTTGCATATGCAAAGATGCAATGCGGAAATCCAAACTGCTTTTTGACCTATGCAAATGCAGAATCAGCTTCTAGATCATATCTGAACCACTGGGCCACAAAGATGCATGCTTTATATAATCTTTGTATCATGTTTCTCACTCATGTCTGTTCATGTTGTTTGCTTTATAATGCAATGCTTCTCAACCTAATTACATCATAACCAGCGTTTGAACAGTCACCCATCAACTTCACTGTCTTGGCATATTGAACATTATCTTGCACAACCTTTGCCAGCTCAGGAAAATGCCACCCATACCACTCTCTAACTCTCATTGCATAGGTGTTTAGCTCCTTATCAATATCATCCAAAAGGCCAATGGCCTGTATGATTATTGTATCGACCTTGTCTGGTTTAGCATGTATCTAGAGAAGCTGTCAGCCCAAACTCATTGGAGCCAAATCTTGTGCACCTAGACCTGATATGAGTTCAGATAATTGACTTCTCACACCTCTCATGAGTTCCATAACAGCATTATTATGGAGACGTTCAATTTGCAGCTTCTCCTTGATAGCATTTCCAAGTTTAGGATCACCCGCAGCTAATGCTTCACCTTCACACAAGCGCGCAAAAACTTGGAAATGTGGCCTTGCTATCAATAATCAATGTAGCTGCCGACAGTGCCGCTGATGTATTCTCTGACTTGGAGAAAGATTTTAGCTTCACAATCTGTCTTGCCAACTCCGGGGTTCAAACTCCTTCCACAAGTCCTCGACTTTGGTGAGCTGGCCTTCATCCAATACCTTGAGAGGGGCGAAGCCCGCTGGGGTTCCAAAAAAGCACACGCATTTTTCTTCGCCCCTCTGTTCTAAGGGCAGCAGTTGCTAAGTTTTTGGAAAAAGGTCTCTACATAACCAATCATTCACTGCTAATTATACTGTTATATTCCCAGGCAGCCTGATGACTCCAAAGAATTTTAATTCGGTTTCTAGTTAAATTTGACAGYGAGATCAAACTGGAAGAGGAATMTGTTTTGCATTAAACTTGTCCAAGTTCTCAGAGTTGAACTCATCTTCTATGCATTTCAGAAGCCAAATTCTTGCCACAACCAGACAAATTCTTGTAGCAAAGACTTTGAATCATTTGAAACTACTGATTCATGCCATGTGGAGCCAAGCAAATATGTTAAGCCCCAGTACTTCAATAGTTATCAGAGAGTTGCACCATAAAAATCAGCTTAGAATACTTAGAATACTGCTTCAATACGAGAAAAGCTGTAGCTAGAATCCTTGATGGACTTGCATCCAATGAGTAACACAAAGCACACATTGTTTATTCTTAGCTGTTATTATATAGTACTGCAAATAATGGGTTAACCAGAATTTGGAAAGGGAGCAAAGAGAAAAGGAGTAGAACACTCGAGGGAAGAACCCGCCTGAAGCATAACACTGAATAAATGTCCTTGATTTGTATCTGCCTGTACAATGTACCATGATGCAAAATGCAGTAAAATATGTAGAGAAAAGAATAAAGAGAGAAAACAGTAGCAGAGCAATCAACGAGAGAGTAAAAAGAATCCGATACAGAGAAGGTAAAGTCCATCTGATAACAGGAGTATCACTAGGCAGTGGTGAAAAATGGCAAAGAATTCTTGAGAAATCATCAATGGATCTAAAAGAGGAACTGTAACATACACAAAGAATGTTATTTAAAGAATCCCGGTCCATATATCATGAAGCTGAGTACAAGATACAACAACAAATCTAAACTATTACATCATATGCAAATGACTAGGAGCCACATCCCGGTTTCTGAGGGCTCCAAAGCAAATAACTTGTATTCCTATGCTGATCAACTTTCACGGGTTAATCAGGATGTAAATGAATCATTACAATTTTCCAGTTAATATCAGATCGAACCTACTTGTGCTAAATGTTGGAGATAGAAAAATGTCTCCTTTGATTTCTTTTAGTATAGGCTACAGACTACCAACTGTACAGAGTTCCATCTCTGAAACGAATTTCTACACAAGGATCTGAGACTTGGCAGCCCCCCGAGAGCACTTCCTTCGTCCAGATTTGCTAAGAGCACAGACACATATCTCAAGAAGYTCATAGTCTTCTTCCCAGAATAGCAACATAGCCTTCTCTGGATTTTCCAGTAGCATTTTAGATGTCAAATAGCCAGCTATAGTCCAGGTCTGGTATAGACGGGCTTGCTTCCCAATAAACCTCCCATACCTTGTGTCATAATATTCAGGCCAGCGGTCCCCTGGAAGCCTCTTTTCTACTAAATCAATAGCCTTTCTAGCTAGTTCCAGCCTGCCCATCTTCATGCATGCCAACGTGAACTGAAAAACCAAGCACAAGATAAATTGAAAGAACTATGCGTGCACACTCCTGAAATGCAAATCAAGACTCGGACCTCAGATACAAGTACAAGAGCAATTTGTAATCAAGCAATTGTTATCTTCTTCAACTTCCTTCAAAGATAATTTAATTCAGTGTTAAAGCTAAACTTTTCTCTTGAAATATGTAAGCTTAGGAACGGCAACTCCTTGCTTATAGTCTCTTTGGAAATGAAACCTTCTCTTTTCACTTTTTGGTTTGTCACAACATTTTTTCCTCTCATGGATTCACATTGCCTGTACACGTTTAATGTCCTTATGGAGGGAGCATGTCAACAATATTGTATGGCATCAAAATCAACTTGGCAGAAAGTCAATTACACCAAATCAAAAGCAAAGAACTTTATGCAGAATCATATTTCTAATTGTTAGGCAACAAGTGTTTCCATGCAAAGGAATTCTATTTATAATGAATTCATAGTTTTCCCCAGAATATTTAAAATGACAGCAAATAAATGTATCTAAAAATAAGTATCATACAACACCACTTCCTAGAGACAATATCTAGTGTGATAAGACAAAGTCCAGTTGTCGTCTCATTTTAATTCTTGAACCACTGCCAAATAGAAATCAGCAAAACCTCTTTGCAGGATTAGGTCATCTAATATTACCAATAAACCGAAACTTCCATAGTTGGAAAGACTCTACAAATGTCAAAGAAGAGATTTGGTAGGGTCTTGCAAATGCATCTTAGAAATAATATTCCACCATTGAATGTTGATTTCATAGACACTAAGCATAGTAAACCAACAAGGATTCCAAATTTATGACCAAGAAAAATGCTCACAGAGCAAAATCTACCAGAAATCGGCATCAATTAGACTGAATCAACATTTTTTAATTCAATATGCCTCCTTCATGATTAGGATTTCATCCATCACATTCGTAGTCGGGAMACCATTTTTTCAGATTAGGGTACTTGACAGGTTTCCTTCATTTCTGAAACCATCGAATTGAGATATAATACATCTTTATGCAAAATAAGATTCAATAAAGTTCTGCTAATTAATACTAGTGGCCATACTCTTGCAAATACATGTTTGAAAATATATAGCATTCAAGAACAAAGAAGCCACCAGAATGCATACTGTCGCAATCTAATTTAACATATACCTGCCACAGAAGGGTCGGCCACGATCCACCATTGTGATAAGACCAAGGCCTGCAAAAGAAAATTACATAAAATTCAGAGTCTAATAAAGTCTGCATATAGCTATTACTTTTCAGATTTATGCGAGTTAATCAAATTTCAAACCCAACAGATATTAGCATAAGCTAGATGAATAATGTCCCCTGTGTATATAAACTTTTTAAGACTCACGTATTCTTTGGATCACAACCAGTGATTATACGCCACTCCTCATTCTCCACAGCAGGGTAACATATCTTAAGAGGCATGTTACCCACAATGTCATCCCATTTAGCTTCAATCAGATTTAGAATAGCCTCATTCTGTCTTGGAGTACCCAAAGATGAAACTATGGACCAGAGATTTCCAAGTGTGAAGAACCTGAAGTCCATGTGAGCTGGTTGCAGATTGCCCATAAGATAACCACCCTCCTCAGGAATCCAATCCATTAACCAAAACGGTATTTGTTCCGGATAGATATTAAATTTGTTAGTGGCTTCTGTGGAGTACTCCTCTGTCTTATATCTGTAGATCTCATTTATCTTCTTCATATCGACCCAATAATATTCTCTTATGTGAAATGACAGTGCACTGAGTCTATTGTTAATAGCTCTTATTAAATTCCTGGATCCATCATCCAGTGCAAGCATCTCTCGGGAACAACGAAGAGCTGAGTAAAACAAGGCCTGCAGAACACAAATTTGCATTCATGACATCAATTGTCTAAACTTGAAATAGAAACAAAAACTATCCAGTACAAACATGACAGGAATGTCGAAATACTCCATAAGATAAGTTGGTCGAAGTGACCTACATATGTTTACTTGAACTTAATTCAGAAATTCCTAACCTACCTAAAACATCAGAAAAGACAATTTTTTAAAGGCCTGTCCAGAAATTCATGGACATTGTCTCTTCAACCTGCTAGAGAAAGAGAGAGAGAGAGAGAGAGAGAGAGAGAGAGAGAGAGAAGGGAAAGGTACTTCATAACTTGCAATTGCATAGGTACATCATGCAGAAAACCATAAAATTGAATTTCTGGAAACAAATCCACTTGATTGTGATACAAAAAGCATAATCGGCTAATAAAAATTGGACCATCTAAACAAGAACTGGCCAGTCTTCACAAGAAAATCTTGGGAAGCTATGGAATATTATTGCATTAGTATTAGAGAATTATTCCAAATGGCAAAAAGAATAAACAAGCAGATCAATGTCCTTGTGTCTTGCTCCAAGATACTCACAGTATTGACAAAATAATCAACTGCGGCATCAGGAAAACAAATACCTGAATTTCCAATGGATGGCCATGAATACCCATTCGACGATCTATCATACAGGAACCATCAGTAACCAGCAAAGAAGGAAACATGTCAAACCCATCAGACAAACACAAGTTTAGAATCAACTTTATGCCTGTCTGAACATCCACTCTTTCCTGTAAGCTGTAGTCACCAGTTAGCTTTCCATAAGCCCTCAATAGAATAATCCACCATAATCCTATAAAGAAATCAACAAGAAAAGTGAAATATTTCATGTTTGTTTTACATATGTAAAAGAAATCTCTGCAAAAACAAATGTGCTCAATGGTAAGTGCATCCCCTTTCTATGCGACAAAGAGGAAGCACCTGAAATGACTGAGGAGCCATAATGGAGAATGTGCATCATCTGCACTTTGAAGATTATACTAATAGCAAGAGGTACTGTAATTACAGAGAAACAGACATTACCAGAGTCAACGGGTGCAACACGGCCAATAGCAGACTCCCCAAAATCAGGGTCTAAAACTTCTTCAGACTTGTTCTCATCAAGAGGAACAGTCCTTACTTTGAAACTTGCCGGCATCAATCCCTGCCCTGGACTGTAACAGTCAACTGTTTTCTCCCAACTCTAAAAATACATAGGAAAAGTCGAGAATGAGGACAAAATGATCAAAAACAAATGAGCACATTCACAGGAAATGCTATCCTCAAATTGCCACATGAGGCATATGCTTTTAGAATCATAATAATATAATCACTGTTGCAAACCAAAAGATGAATTTCATTATATTAATTCCATATTTGTGTTTCTAATTGCAAAGGAAAAAAATTTACCATCTTCTTTGACTGCAATATTTTCAAGCTGAAGTTACATATCATTCAAGTTACAGTGACACCAAATTTACTAGTAAAATTTAGAACATTAGATCTTCTGATGTCCAAGAGCTGCACAAAAATATGATTTTGAAGACAAACTACTCGTGTTGTTTATGAGTTGCTAATTAGACATATGGCAGATAACTGCCTAAACTACCGATTTCTAAACACTGTCGAGCATCATTAATTTTCTATGCTCACATTGCTTATGATTCCGACTCTCTGTACTCCCAGCACTTTCCCATATTTCTCTTCTAACTAAAATGTGCAAATAATTCGAAAAGAGAAACAAAAGGAAAGATTGAAAATTCAAAAGGCTGTAAAAACAATAATTAGAACAATGATCTCTGTTTTAGTTTTAAAATTCAATTTATGAAAAGAGAATTTAAAATCTCCCAGTCAAAATGAGCAAATTCTATCTGATGACCTAACAAAGATGTTTCCTGTGCCTTCTTTCCATGGATCTAAATTTATTTCAGGGAATAATCTTTCCTAAACAGAAAGACTGACAAGATCCAAATTTTACTAAACATCCTAACCAAGCAAAACCAACATTTCCAAACTTCACAAAACATTCTGACAGAGCAAAACACCAACTACCATATTTTACATATAAATAAATGACAACATGCACAGAAGTTCATTAGAAACTTAATTAAGGACGTGAACAACAAAATAACAGGCAGCAGTCCTGAAATACCTGCAATTGCAGGGTATGGAGGAGAAAATTCCGCACAATTTCCGTCTCTCCTTTGAGCAGAAAGGCAAGGCCTGAGGGAATAAAGTCTCTTATGAACACCTGGTCATAGTTAAGTGGCAGCTTATCATTAGGGTCGTTCGCAGCCAAAGTCCCCACAGGGCTCCCACAATATGTAACCACGACGTTATGCAAAAGCCTCCACGCTTCCTTTTCTACCTGAGACTCCTCTCTACCCACATTTTCCGCTGCCTTCCCCTCCTCTCTACCAGGGCTTCTCACCGCCTCAGCCTCATTCGCACCCACAGAACTATCATTATTTTCAGTACCACCATCATCACGACCAACTTTTGCACTGCCACCCTCATTATTCTGAACCTTTTCTACCACCAAAGGCTTCACATTTAGCCCACCCTGAACATAAATTCTCTCAAAATTCTTGTCATTTATACGGGTTTCTACTGATGTTGAAAAATTCCTATAATTCGAGGCAACACTAGCAACCACATAAAATCCTCTCTTGCCAAAACTTCCTTCACAACAAGATGTTGAAAACACTCGGGCTTGACCCCAAGATGAACTGGAGGCAGAAAATGGTTTCTGGTTTTTCTTCAAAATGCTCCTAAAATTCAAAATTGAAGGCGTGCTAGTGTGAAAATTATGGTTCTTCAGGGGATTGAATTGATATTTGGATGAACTTGGCTTGAAGGGCGCCTTGGATTTAGGTAAAGGAAGGCTAACMAAAGATGAATTTCTTCGTAGGATCGGAATTCTGCAACAGGGCGTCATAGCAATGAAGCTTATAGATTTCATCAGGAAAGTTCGATCTTTGAAAACCTTGCCTTTTTTTCTGTTTTTCCTTCTTCTCTGCTATTACTTTTTGTGTTCAATCACACAAAAAGAACAAAGAACAACAAGAATTTGGTGGATTGAAGATGGATGGCGAAGAGGAATTTATYGYATCAAGATGCAGAGGTTATGTTATGTGGGAACAAGAATAGCTTAATCTAACAACCGCTAGCATTTTATAATGGCTGGTTTACCTCTTTCCCTTTCCGGATTGGCAGAGACTGCAAAAAAAGAAATAGATAAATTTAAAGAGTGCCTTATTCACGGTTTTCCATTTTGGGAAATGGACTCTTTCTTTAATAATCACTTAAAACAACTCGTTCTTGTGACAATACTAGGGGAAATTTTTAAACAAAGCCCATCATATTATATCATTTAAATGAATTTATTTTTTTGAATAAACGTAAATAAATTTATGAGTTAGCTTTTCTTTCTCAAAAAAATAATAACATATTCAATATTCTCAATTTAGGTATAAATTGGGAAGAAACAAATATTTTACGTAATAAAATATAATAGAAACAAATACTATATATACTCTATAACGATGCAAGTTTGAAAAATTTTAAATTTACTTTGTGACTTTGAAATGACTATTTAATTATACAATCTTCTAAATTTATAAAATAAATACGTAAAATGAGCATATACGAATTAAACATTAACATAATATATATAAAGTGTTCATCAAATTTTGTCATCTTCAAATCGAACCTCCTCCTTCCCGCTGCATATTATAGCCTTTCAATTACACTTGAGTTCGAGCAAGAATTTAACACGATTTCATACATTTTCTTATATTGAAAAATGTTCATGATCCGATATATCGTTCATATTTACATGTAAATTTGTAATTTATCAAGAAGATCGAAAACGTAAAAATGATTTAGTATTAATTGATATAGTTAAAAATTATAATTTACCTATACAGTACCATAATCTAATTATTAATTCATAATGTCTTATAAAAAATTCACAATAAGTAAACCTGTGTTGTGGAATAGAATCATTTGAAAGCCGTGTTATATTTCTTTACAAAGAAAAAATATATAAGTTAAAATAAATGAAAAAAGACAAAAACTTGAAAATGACTGCATGTGCCAATAAGAAAAAAGAGAAAGAAAAAAAGGATAACGCTGACCTAGTGACGTGCTTCCAAAACTTTTGAGCCACAGGTTTGATGAAAAATTGAGAGATTCCAGTTGATTCTCCAGTCAGCATTACCCACGTGTCATAGTGGAGTTCTTCCTCCGTCTCGTTTATGTTTTCTTCGTAACGTATCCATGAAGGCCACGTCGGAAAGCAAGGATATGTTCAACATGACTAGGCCAGAAAATGAAAGGAGATAAAAGTCAATCTGAGGAAGCCCATGAAACTGGATTGGGTCTTCATTTTACGATAAGCAGCAAAATCCACAGTCGTTTTACGATAAGCCCATGAAACTACTGGGCCGTTGACATTTTCTGAATTCAGATCTGGCCCAATTATTGCATCAAGTATTGCTCGCGTTTGGCAGATTTTCCTTTCCAATAAAAGAGTAGGGGCAAATTTTAAGTTCTGAGCAACATATGTGGTTATTTTACAAGAATATTTTATAGGTCCTTTTGGGAATTATGGAAACGAGGGAACCCAACTAACAGAAATATAAACAAAAGGCCCCCAAATTAATATGCAAAGATCGAACGAAATCGCTTTTTTTTGCGTATATAATTAGAGAAGATTCGTAGCGGAATTGAAGCTGAACGGCCTTCAACGTGATCTCTTGAAATGGATCTAAACCCCGTATGTATAATCAGAGTTTATTGCTCTATCATGCATGTAATTGTGTGAATTGTTTCTGAAAATTTCTATTTTCTGTTAAAGTAAAAAAAAATTCGATCTTGCTATTCTTGAAGGTACAAGAGGATACCATTTCAGGTTTTCATTATTGATGAATTCATTATTATGATGAATGGCATTGAAAATATGGTCATTATTGAAGACCTTCTCTGTGTCAGATCTGTTAATTGAAATTAAAATGTTTGCTGAAGCTGTATTATCTTTGATTTAGGTGAATAAGTTTCATTTTTGATATCTGAAAAATCTTGATTTCTTTGTTTATGGGAGAGAAAACGAACTTTGATGCTTGACTGTGGGACGAGAGTTGGGATTTGAAAGATATTATTCCTGGGGCGAAGTGTTTAAATTTTGGAGCGGATGAGATGTTGATCATGTTGCTCGTTTTCCACACTATTTATGTTGTGATGACTCTGAAGTATGCCTACGAGATAGTGGGAACTGGAGATTTCTAGATGCCCGTAGTTTCCTACTGATTATTCAGCGTGCTTTACCTTGCAGTATTGATTTTCTGTTCCTTTCTGTACTAGACTCTTGTAATCAATTTCATTCTTTAGCAATTAGCGTGTGGTAGATACTTTTTTCAGTCATTTTTTATAGGTTTAGGTCTTGCTGTTTATTTCAGATCAACCTCCACTAAGGTCTCCAATAAGGATTTGTACGGGTGCCAATACCTCTAAACTCTTAGCATATTTGGAATTGAACATTCGAACTCATTAAAGAGTAATACTAACTTCTACATGTATTTGTCTACTGCATATAATCTTTAATCTATTTGCTGACTTCCAAAGGAGTTTATTCTTTATTCTCTATTTTGTTGGCTATCCAGTAATTCAATTGTAGATTAGACTTTTGGCATTTCATATTTAAGATCTTACAATCGGACAAGATCATTAAAGGTGGGATAGACTTGCTCTTTTTGGTAATGAAGTTGTCCAGAAAGTGGATGCCCTAATAGTTTGACACACTCCCTTCAAGTAAGAGTAGAATGRGCTTGACTTGAAAGTTCGAAGATATGCCACTAAGAAGCCATTTTAGGCTGCAGAAGTAGCTTGGAAATAGATGAAAATTGTGGTATGACAATGGCCTTTCTTGGAAGAGGCAGACTGCTTTAACTTCAAAGAGATAAGTTGATTTGCTGTTTTATGCTGGGAACTTATTTGACCTTGACATCCAGCCCTACTTCTACTTCTACATCATTCTGTAGTTAAAGAATTCACATGATTGAGGGTATCTTGTCAGAGTGAAAGAGCACAAAGAAGAAATTTTATGCACCCATACCATTTTAGCTGAGTCAAGGCACTGGGTACACGAAGAATACGCTCTCTTGTTTACTTCTCTTGTCACATGGATGGTGCTGATAGCATTTTAATGGTGGGCATTATTATAGAATTATGGTTTCTTTCTGATTGCTAACAAAATCATGACCTTCGGTCCCCTAAAACATGTTTTATAACTACAGAAATACATATCTATTTTCTTTCCGCCGCCATTGGGTAGGAGAACTAGGCTGTTAAGAACTTGAATTCTGAATTTTATCATATATGCTGAAATCTTGTTTGGAGCTTCATATCAATCTCACAGCCTTCTTGTAGGTTTTGTTTTCCCCAGGAAAGAACTATTTCATGTATAGGACAACTGCATTATTATATAAATTGAACATGGTAAAAGAACTCCAAAATGGTCAAACGACTGACAAATGACAACCACAAAACCTAACTCCTAACCAAACTAGCAAATTAATTTAATTGAGCAATGTTTTCAAGTTCCTTATTTACTTTCTGTGCTCAGCCTGCAGGTGAGAACTACGCTCACCCTAACATTTGTTTCTTCCACGTGCTCTTCAAGGTATATCATATCCACTTTCCGGATATTTCTTCTTTTAGTTTTTATGTCTGAATTATTCTTACAAACCAATATGTTTGTGTTATTGTACAGGCTGCAGCTTTGGCCTTTTACATTCTTTCAGCTTTATTTGTTGACAATTTTGTCATCATTTTTGTGGTGACCGTACTTCTTGCTGCCCTTGACTTTTGGGTGGTAAAAAATGTTAGTGGGCGTATCCTGGTGGGATTGAGGTGGTGGAATGAAATTAATGATCTGGGTGAAAGTGTTTGGAGATTTGAATGCCTCGATCAGGAGGTAGGCAATTGTATTTATGCATCTTTGTGTTTGGTGATACATCCTTTCTCCAGAAGGACATTTATATATCCAACTGGTATTATTTGTGATTTTGGCTGTTGTTTGTTTGACTTGCTCACATGAATGTTCACTGGAAAATGGCTGCAGTCAATGGCTCGGATGAACAAGAAGGATTCATGGCTCTTTTGGTGGACCTTATATCTTACTGTAAGTGAAGATTGTTTAAGTGCTGCCTTTAACCATCTTATTGTTAATAGTCCAAAAAGCAAGCCTCGCAGGAAAAGGATAGGGCTGCCTTTTGCGAAATTCTCTTTCCCTCTAATTTTATACTAATTCAATATGAGAAGCTAAAAGCAGCTGTTTCTCTTGTAATGAAATACTAAGTGCAATGCTGACAGTCTTAAGACAGATCCAGACATACACTTATTTGAACTCAAAAGCAATAAAACGTTGTCACGTTCCTTTTGTTGCTTCTACATGTATCATGTGGATTTGGCAAGAATGAATGGCAAGGTCTTGTAGTTGGTTTGGAAATTTTGCAATTACACTTAAAGGATCACTGTTTGCTTGCAGGCGGTTGCTTGGATCTTCCTTGCAATATTCTCCCTAATAAGATTCCAGGCTGATTATCTTCTGGTTATTGGAGTTTGTTTGACCCTCAGCATTGCAAACATAGTTGGCTTCACTAGATGCCGAAAAGGTATGCTGATCAACTGCCTTTTCTGTTATAAAGATTCAGTTGCTTTCAGAAAAATTTTGCTGCATGTCATTCTTGTTATTTTCTGTTCAAAATCATGTCAGGACATGAAAAGTGGTGTAGCTTAGGGAGTTACTCTTCAAAGAAATTCCGTTTATGATTATATGTATTTTCCATTTTAATTCTTAACTAGTAAACTTCTGTCGCTAGACTTCTTAGATTATTGTGCATTTTGTTGGTTTTAATCAATGTATCAGGTTTTATGGTGACGTGTGATGGATATATCACTGAGGAAATCAACCATTTACTTGCAAACTGATCTGATTTTGATTTTACGTATTTTTTCTCGTAAAATGTTAATTAGTCAATTCWCTGTGTTCACCTATATTAATGGATTAGTATCTAAAGTTTGTCTACCTACTTTAAAGCTTAAGGACAGGAAACATCTTGTTTTCCTAGACAATAGATAATTGGTTTCCTATGTTTCAATAACCTAGTGCCGGTTGAGCAGATTGAAATCAGTTTAGCCATAGAGAAATAGATACTGAGAAATTTGAATTGTTGATTATGGATGTCTTGTACTGCTGTACTATAGCTGACTTGYAGTTTTGCAATTTTTGCTTCTGTCGACCTAATCATTACTTCCATATCAATGATCAAGACCCATTATCTATTCCTAAGAAGACAGGTTAATTTCACAATCATAAGTTCTCAGGTACATTTAATCTCTATGCTAAACATATTTTCTCCTGTACCAGATGCTAAGAAGCAGCTTCAAGCATTTGCCACTCAGACCCTTGCTTCTAGGGTGACATCCACCATACAGTCAGCGTTTAGCGTTGTTTGAAATTTTGATGCAGACAGATTGTAATACAAGCAACTGTGTATTATAGGCCTTGAGAGGATTGGTTGTGGCCGCGTGATCCCTTTGGATACTATGAGATGCTTTCTAACTTGGTAAAGATATAAAATCGCACCAGGGAGCTTTGTATTACTTTTAAATTTTGAAAGGCCTTGTAGATTTTAAAACCATACGAGACGTGAAAAATCATTTTCTTCTGAGAATCCAATTATTTGTATATTTTTCTTTTGTGTGGCATTGTTGATCCTAGCAAATATAGGCAAGTTTCTTGCAATCTACTTGATAAAACTGCAGGCAGGTTGTAAGAGATTTTTGTACTMGCAAGTCTTCYTCATAAAAAATCAAAGGAATTGAAACTAAGGAAAGAAGAAGRRAGAGGTTGTCYGAAACTCAAACTGACTACTCTCCTTGAAACCTAGGGCCGTTGTACAACGATTGGGGATGAGTTTTTGTGCATTGCAAATAAATTTTTATTAGCCGGTAATAGAATAAAGGGAGCTGCTTTTWCACCTCTCTCCTTTTGTTAATGATACTACTATATTGCTTTACTTTATCTCTCTTTTAATGTTCAATTATGCCCTYCCCGTTACCAAACAATTATTTAGGTTTTCTTATTATTTGCATGTACAATAATAAGTATTTGTTTAGTTCTATCAATTTTTTTCTTTTTTATTTTTGCAAAAAGTCTTATTTTAGTATTTTTGAATTGAGCATTGAACAAAAAGAATTTGATACACTAAATAATTTAAATTTTGTCATATTCAATATAGTACAAAAAAAACTCATCATGCAAGTACCTGAATGTTAAATAATTTTTTTCCTAAGAAAAGAGAAGAAATCATCTAATTTAATACTTTTTGTTGGCTTATATCAATAAATTTGTAAAAAGAAACAATTAATTGAAGCAAAAAATAAGGAACTTATAACCTGAACAACAAAATAGTAAATTAATAATTCATGCTAATTGATAATGAATAATGGCATTATTGTCCAATAAGAGAGAAATAAAAGAAAATAGGATTGTTATTAATTAAAAAAAGAGTGTTAAAAATTGCTAATGGCACATCAAATCTGATTAATTGATATATTAAAACTTTCAATTACTCGTCAAGAAATTTCATCAAATCTTCCAAATTGTATTAATTGCTTTAAATTCACTGTTTTTATTGTGAAATTGAGACTTTTTAAAATAATTTCCTAGTGTATGTATGAGATTTTTGATAGGTTTTGCGTAAGATTGGGACAAGGGGTAACATTATGGGAAGAAATGTTATTTACCCAAAAGGGAAAGGGGAAAAAAGGAAAATTCCCCAARCAGTTGGGTATGAAAAGAGAATACAGTATTAGGGGAAAGGTCTGTTCTTCCGCGTCTAAGCAAGCGACTTTTTGTACCTGAATTGGGTGGGGAGATCACAGAGAAAAGAAGGAATTATCTGGAGCAAATCAAGAAGGCGGCACTATGTTGCAGTGCATATTTCTTCTCTCAAATTCTGGGTATGCTCCATTTCTTCTTGACTCCGTTTTTACATAAACATACATGCTTTAAGGACTCAGTTCTGGCCATGTTTGTTTAACGATAATGTAGCGGAAAACGAAAATCCATAAGCTTTAATCTGTAAATCAACCTGGGATGAAGTCCT
This sequence comes from Rhazya stricta, assembly GCA_001752375.1. NCBI lineage: Eukaryota > Viridiplantae > Streptophyta > Magnoliopsida > Gentianales > Apocynaceae > Rhazya > Rhazya stricta. The sequence goes on from MEJB01000006.1 coordinate 1,899,700, forward strand.
TATTTTTTATTTTTTATTTTTTTTTGGTTATTAGAATAGGAATTAGAATTGAACATTGGATTGCAAAATTCAGAAAAGGGTATGATCCCTTTCGGGTTTTAGTGATGTGAGTCATGTCCTGTAATTTCAGGGAGGTTATGCTGGAGAAACAACTTACTGGTCACCGAGTTGACCGCTCCATATGTGCTTGGTTCTGGGACCAATCAATTGCTCAAGGTGATTCTTTTAAGGTATCAATCTCTGGAATTTTGTCTTATAAACTGAGTAAAGATAAAAGTGAAATAATTTATTACTTTGTAAAATTTGCTTCTTGTTATTATGTAGTAATGCTTGTTTATTTCAACCCTTTTTGTAACTATTTTTGTTATTGTTGGTGGTTCTTAGTTTCTGCCAGTAATTGCTTCACCAACRCATTATCTTTTCCAAGTTGTTCGTGAGGGGATCACATTTTTAGCATGCACCCAAGTTGAAATGCCACCTCTGATGGCAATTGAGGTAYGGAATGAAGTAACTGTAATTCACTTTTCCTTTTCYGAATTGATCTTATTCTTGTTGATTTTGAAGGTATGCATTGTCTATCAAGATTAGATTTGACATCAAAATTTCACTTCTGAAAATAAATCTTTATTCAATACTTTACTTCGTACTGAGTATTGATACTTGTTTGAGGGTGAATGTAGCCTTTAGTTAGGCAGGATATACATGAATTTCATTTTGGAAATTTTCATGTGTGTACTGAGAAATGTTGGTTGATTTGCCCTTTGATTATTTAATTTCTAGTTCCTTTGCAGAGTCGCTGATGTCCTCTCAGATTATCTTGGAGGTCTCAATGAGGACTTGATAAAGGACAACTTTGTAATTGTTTATGAGGTACTTTAATGTCTTCTCTGTTCCAGCCCATAATTGCACCTAAAATTACCGTATAGATGTCAAATTTCCTTTAGTTTCCAACTAATTCCACTTTAATGTATCTCCACTTGTTTAATTTTCSATGTGATYCAATGCCAGTGTCTAGGCTAGACTTGTCTCTACAAGGATCAAGACACCATATATATTTAAGACCAGAAATAACAAGTATTACAGGTCACCTGTTACCTGCTATTGCTAAATTTATTARGATAGKTCTTAATATTAATAAACTATACAACAGGCCGATCATAGAAAACTATTGATGCAAGTGATTGATAAAAGCAAATTCATTCTTAAAAGTAGCTGCCAAGTGCCTTATTCTTGAATATCTATTTTCCACCAATAAGCTCCGAAACTAAACCAAGTAAAATAAAACAATTAGTAAAATATAAACCATCAAAGAACATTCTCTCCCTTATCTTTGACTTGGTTTTCTTTTAAAACATTTATTCCTTCTCTAAAATGATCAGAACAACAACCAATATTTACAAATTGCAGCTTCTGGATGAGATGATAGACAATGGCTTTCCTCTTACAACAGAACCTAATATTTTGAGGGAGATGATAGCACCTCCAAATCTTGTTAGCAAAATGTTGAGTGTCGTAACTGGTAACAGTTCCAATGTAAGCAATACCCTTCCTGGTGCAACAGCATCTTGTGTCCCTTGGAGGAAAACAGACCTAAAGCATACAAGCAATGAGGTTTATGTTGATCTYGTTGAAGAAATGGATGCAATTATAAACAGGTGTATYCTCTTTTTCTMTTTTCTTTTATAATCCTCGGTCTCTTTCTCTCTCTCTCTCTCTCTGTCTGATTTCTTGATTATTTATGCTTGTTTTTCAGCAGTAACCATCAATATGCAATCTCTTCCCCCCCCCCCCCCCCTTCTTTATTTGCAAAGTTCCTTTTCTCTTTCAAGTCTTTTTAGCTAGAATACTGCTATTCTGAATTTTGTTTATTTAAACACTAAATACCCCAGAGAAGAAAAAGGAARACCCGAATAGGGAGGGCCAATACATTATGGAAAGAAATGTGTCAAAACAAGATACAACTGATACGCTTTAGCCAGTATGAAAACAGAATGAAGGTTGCTCTTAGTAGGTTATTCCTTCTATTCTTAGTATGRAGAAGTAGGTGATTGTGAACTCCTTGGACTGGTCGTCAACTCACTCATTTCATGTGAAGCATAACAGGTGGAAGTTTTATATAGTTGTAGGCATCTTAGCATGGTATTCGCTCTTTTCCAAGATGAATGTCTACATTTTGTTTTTCTGATAACTTAAATCTCCACTATCACAAACCAAAAGCATGTAATTAACTCGTTAAGGAGAATATGAGGAAATACGAACTTCCAAATGCTCCCCATAAATACTTGTGTGAATGTAAAGATTTAGTATTTATTTAGGACCACTTSTTTTAGGAACCAAGAGAAATAAACATCAAAATATTATTTTATTTTGCATCCTTTTAAGGATTTGGAGGCTGTCGTTGGGTGAAATCTCCAAAAACAATGTTCAGACACCAAAAGATTTAATATTCTACTAATGGCATTCTTAGGTCACTCTGCCATAAGAGCTGATACTGTGACTTCAAGTGTGATTTTTCTTGTGGGGTTATTGAKAATATCTTCAAGGATTTTATATCAGCCTCTCTCTCTTGCAGCCAAGTGAACTGCTTCACCTTTTTKCATTGACATGCTCTGGATATCATATTATTTTCCAGTGCTTGACTCGGTAATTTTTGTGCAGTAATACTCTAAGGTGTTTGTGTAATGCTGACAGTCATTCTTTTAAGCTTACATATGTAAGTTGCTCCTACTCTTGGTCCTTTGCTTATTTTCTCTTGATTTGTGCTTCTCAGGGATGGAACTCTGGTGAAATGTGAGATTTTTGGTGAAGTTCAAGTTAATTCTCACCTTTCAGGTCTTCCTGATCTGACTCTTTCTTTTGCAAACCCTTCAATATTAAATGATGTGAGATTCCATCCTTGTATTCGGCTTCGGCCATGGGAGTCCAACCAAATTCTGTCCTTTGTACCACCTGATGGTGAATTTAAGCTCATGAGCTACAGGTATGTTATTAAGGAGATTAAGATTGCTAGATGAGTGCTTCATCATTTTTAGTGAAGTTAGACAGGTTCTGCTTTATAGGCAGATTTTTAGTTGCTTTCTGGTGTTTTACCACCTTCATATTATTATCCATGTCAATTTGCATCCTGAAAAAGATGTGCTAATGATTTCTTATATCTATATCTCCATCTTTATCTCTTTTTAAAGAAAATCTTCATCAGTAAAGCATCAGAACAAAGAGGTGTACCTGTGATAATAAGAAGTTATAGAAACTATAATTTTCAACATCATAGACATTTTATATATCCTAATTTTACTTTGTTTTCTAAACTTTGGCAAAATCTACTTTATAGAGTGAAGAAGTTGAAGAATACCCCCATATATGTGAAGCCGCAGCTGACCTCGGACTCTGGTACTTGCCGTGTCAGTGTTTTAGTTGGAATAAGAAATGATCCTGGAAAGCCAATTGACTCGGTMAATGTGGAATTTAAACTGCCCCCTTGCGTTTCGTCAGCTGATCTTACATCAAATCATGGAACTGTAACCATCCTTGCCAATAAGGTACTTTTGGAACTCAACTACTTTGTGTTCCCAAATTGATTAGCTTTATTTTGTTGAGTTTATGCTTCTTTGTCTCGTTCATCTTTTTTCTTTTGGAGGAGGGAAGAAGGGGGTTGTGGGGATGACACAAGGTTCCACATCTTAGTTTCTTTTTTAATTTCATTATGAGTTGTTTGTTTTTCTTAACAATTTGAATAAAAAATCTCCCCAAAAACTTGTAGTTTAACCCCCTCCAGCTCCAAGAAAAAACAAAACTTTCTGTTATCTGTGAAGATGTAGAGTTTGAGATGAAGGTGAATATAGTTTCTTTCATGGTTGCCAGTCTAGCGGAGCTTCCTGCTTGCTGAAATGAAAAATACCTGGTCTTATGTAGTTGACAGCAAAATGAGGGGAAAGTAATGATAAAACAGCTTATAGTTCAGCAGATGAACTAGGAGACCCATCCTTTCTTCCTTTAATGGACTTCTAGCCACAAARTCAAATTTTGCCATCCTGCATTCTCCAATTCTGGTTTGACAATAACAAGGATGTTTTAAGCTATTTCAGGTAGGGAACTACAATTAATTTAACAGAATCTGTGTCCTCTTTCTGGTTGGTGCTCAAAGTTTCATGTATATCTTCRTTTGTGCAGACATGCTCTTGGTCCATTGGACGAATCCCAAAAGATAAAGCTCCCTCATTGTCGGGAACATTGGTGCTTGAGACTGGCTTAGAGCGACTTCATGTTTTCCCGTCTTTTCAAGTGAGTTTCAGGATTATGGGTGTTGCTCTTTCTGGCCTGAAAATTGATAAACTGGATATGAAGAATCTACCCTCACGTCCTTATAAAGGTTTCCGGGCTCTGACCAGGGGAGGTGAATATGAAGTAAGGTCATAATCTGACTCCCATGCTACAGCCACAACCATCTCAAATTGCTGCATTTTACGCATTTCATCGTCTTTGGAGACTGATGGCAGACTGGGATTTTACTGCATGACATGTTTTGGTTCTTCGGGATTGATTTCTTACTTTGCTTAATTGTTTTACACTTTGTGCAGCTAGAATCTCTTTGTTGTAATTTGTGAATGCATTATTTTGAGAATATCATCAGAGACMTCTTTTCCAAGTCTGTAGCCACCACATATATTAAACTTGGCCATAGTTGGGGAATGAAGAACCATTTAAATTTAAGCTGATGCAGCAAATTCATAATAACAAAATCAAAGCAACAATCTAGATTCTAGAATACTGAATCATGTAGGGAAAATCTCATGAACAAGTACATTCAAGCCGCCACTTTATTCACTCTAAAGGAGTCCATGACTTCACGAAGGTCACCTTCTTCTTCTGCAAATACTTTTTCAGGTGTCTGTAATCTTAGTTCATACAATCTGTTGTTTTCAACTCCAAGAACTGAGAGGTAACGTCGATCCCATTCCAGACGGGCTATTCGTTCTTGTGGCATTACAGCTAATTCRTTGTTGTTTGCAAAGGATTTTATGTTTACCTGATATAATACATCCAGAAAACGGAAAAAATCAGCACAAAACAACCAAGAATTGAAGACCTATGGTGTATATGACGGAAGAGGCCTAACCTCAACTTGATAGTATAACTTTCCATCATCAGCCATTCTTGAAGAGGTAGAAAGAATACTCGATTCACGCCTGACCCCAAGTCTAGTAGACATGAACTCTGTCAAATATTGTCGAAGAACATTCTTTCCAGCTTCTTGAGGTGTACCTAAATCTTCTACGCTCTTGTAGTTGGAAGACGAAGGAGATGATATCTCCACGGATAAATTCTCATCCAGCACAAAAGGGTCCCTAAAGAATATGTCGGCACCAGCACCACGGACTTGGATCCAGTTCAATGGGTACTTGAACGAGTAGCCATCAAAGGTATCTATGTATTCTTTGAATGCAACAGATCGAGCAAATGCAGAATCAGGACGCGATAGAATGTAAGTTGAGAAGACAAGATTGATTGCATCTCTCCTTCCAACTGCAAAATCTTTATTCTGGTTATATATTAGAAATGTGTTGTGAGAAACCATGAAACTCAAAGCGTCACGTTTTATGTACCATGAATATGGGAAAGAAGGAAAGAAAATACAAAAGGTAATGTTTGAGCACGACAACGTTCCAAAGATTTTTAAAGTGTCCATTTCCCAGCTATATTCAACCAAATTAGGCTACGAATTAGTCTTGACAACCCTTATGCTTAAGTGCATATATGATCTAAAAATGTGAATAATAAACCCACTAATGCTATATTGGCAATGACAAACAAAATATATGGTGCGCTAGCACTTCRACATTTCTTCACCATATCCCTTCCAATCTTTTGGCTAAGGACAATCCAGCTCCTCTGCCCATTCAAATAATCACATTCCATTCGAGTTCCTGCAAATACATGTAACAGCATTGAACCAGAGCTTGGATAGGCTTTGTTTACCCAATTAGCCTAAAAGCAAATACACCTAATGGAAGTTGAAATCTGCTATTTAGCCTAGGTATATTGCACAGTTTACACCCCATCCTATCCACACGGCGGCAAATAAATAATGCTTACAAGTGCGAGAGAAGTTTTACTTGGAGCAATTGGAAGCAGAAGGTGGGTTTTTGAGGACTTACGGTTCGTAATTTGCAAGAAACAGAGCGGGGACTATTATATTCAATCCTTGAGAAGGACCCAACAGAAACAGTAAGCTGATTCGAGCGCCTCTTCAGCAGCTCGAGCTTATGCAAGAATCCGGGCTGTATCTGTACCAGGACGCTCTCCATTTTCTGCGTTTTTGGCTGCGTGTTGGCGGTTACTGTTCAAGATGCCATCTTGGTGATGGAAGCTCTAGTGAAACTGGAAAGGGATAGGGAACAGATACTCTTTGTTTGTTTGCATTTAGAAATTTTACATTTTTTTTTTTACCACCTTTTGCTGGTTTTGTTTCGGAGTGTATTCTGATTGGGGGGGTTTGGGGCGATGGGGGTTATCGGGAGGTGAAGGGGATATGGGGGGGGCGGGGGTGGTTATAGAAAGTGTGGATATAACACGAAGCAGAGTTGTTGTTTGTGTCTGAGAAGGGATTGTGGGGTCATTGTCTTATCCCAATTGTAAGAATGAGAGAAACCCAGACAACTAAAGTAGAATATGAGATGGGCAACAGCAGCATCACAGCCCTTGAAAATTTTTCGCCTCAAACGAAGTCCTACATCAAAATTCRTAACTGCTGGACAATTGGTTGAGGGTTGGCACAGCTGAACATTCATTCATGGCAAGTATAGTGGTGGTGCAACCGAAGCAGGCTTCCTTCTCTGTGCTCCCTTCATCTCTTTCTGAATTCAATGGCGTCCGGTTGACTGCCTCGGTTCAGGTACCTCATACTTCTCATAATTCTCAGAATTGGAGCGTGTTTTACTTTCTTCTTGCCAATCACCAGAGGCCAAGTTATCATCTTTATTTCCATAACAGCCGGAATTATCTATTCTTGCCTACATTTTGTTCTGCAAGCCTGAGTTTGGAACTTAAATAGACCTGTAGCCGCCCAAAATTACTGTTGCATACTTGGGCATGGATTGGTCTTATTCTAGCTGTTAGACACAAAATATTATGCACTAGGAATAAGGACAGGTTTTTAGTCAAGCTTATCGAGAAACGGAAATTTGTTGTTGAGTAATGCTAAATGGCTGACATTCATTTCAAAGGATGTAAAGAGTTTAAGATTGTCGTTGTTTGCCATGCTCTGATTAATATTGAAGTAACAATTTGAGCTGCCCAATTAGTTTCTGTAGATGAAGATCGCCTCACAATCTTACTGCTTTTTTAACGATTTGTAATAATGAATCAGTGGCCCAAGAGTTAAGGACATCCCCATCAGGGGGATCAGAAAGCAAGAGTATTGTGTATTCCTTAGGCATCGATACCAAATGGCATGATGAATATCTTGGAATTTAATTGGACTTTGGGTCAAAATTGTAATCTTTTCTTCACAAGTACAGAATAAAACATGCCTTTTGGTGCTCAGAAAATTATGTCTGATACTTTCTAGTGTGAGTGGGTGGATCATCCTCAGCAGTACAAGACTTTCATGTTCATAGCACAATTTTAATTGTAAATGTTGGATTATACAATTGCCTGTTTGAGTTTTCCAGTTGCATAAATTTAATGATTGCTTCATCTATCTCTGGCGCTAGTATAAGAGGAAGGCATGGCAGCCAAAAGGAGCACTACATGTTTCAGCATCAGCGGCCAAGAAAATCCTTATCATGGGAGGCACCCGTTTTATTGGTGTTTTCTTGTCCAGACTTCTTGTGAAAGAGGGGCATCAGGTGAATTAGTCTCCTTCAGATACCAATATTCACATACTCTTAGCTGATGAACCTTCCTGCTATTGTTCCTTGGTGTTATTTAATGTATCAAACCACCAACTGCTCGAGGCTTTAGCTAGTGTCATATGCCAATATTTGTATAATTGGCATTTGCTGCAGGTAACTCTATTCACTAGAGGAAAAGCACCCATCACTCAGCAATTACCTGACGAATCGGACACAGATTATTCTGATTTTAGATCCAAGGTAAAGTTTTGGACTGGTCACAACGAGATCTCTCTTACATTAGTTATGATCCTGCCTGAGATTGTCCTCTCTTGTACTTGTACATGAAGAAAAGTATGTCTGTATTGTAGATCTTGCACTTGAAGGGAGACAGGAAAGACTTTGATTTTGTGAAGAGCAGCCTCTCAGCTGAGGGTTTTGATGTGGTATATGACATAAATGGTAAGTTCAGTATTTCATGCTATGTACTACATCACTGGTAGGATGACAAGAATCATGAAGCTATATATGGAAGAGCAGATAAAACTGTATTGTGTACCTAAATCTGACTGTTTCTTCTTAAACATTCTTTTATTCTCAGGTCGTGAAGCTGATGAAGTGGCACCTATACTGGACGCGTTACCTAATCTGGAACAGTAAGCAGTAACACTATTCATTTTCTTTCTTCTTTTTCCTTGATTGGTTGTTCAAATGTAACTTGTTCTTATGAAATGTATTCTACTGGTGCTATTTGATGGAGTCCTCTTCCAATTTTAAAGTACCCAAAAGTTGAATGSTTCATTTTACCGAATTTCAGGTACATATACTGCTCCTCGGCTGGTGTTTACCTGAAATCTGATTATTTACCACACTATGAGGTCAGTATTTGTAAACTTCTGTAATGAAAATTCTTCCGTTTGATAATTTGGGATTTCTAAACCTAATGAGGATGTGTATGCAAGATACAAGCGGTATCTAGTTACTGAGAAAAGCAGTTGTATCACAATATGATTTCTAGTTCTATACTTACAGATTCATTCTGCTTGCAAGAAGCTCTGAGAGCTCGAGCATATAAAGAGATTTTTCCTGATAGTTCACACAAAGTGTTCCAGAAGTGATAACAATACAATGAAATTTTCCTTGTCAATTTGTTTATAGTTAGGCTTTATGCAGGCCATATTCTGTTTGTGTTTTCTGACTACCTTCATTCCCTGCATCAATTTCAAGTCCATTTCTTGTTGTCAGACTGATGCAGTTGATCCAAAGAGTAGGCACAAGGGGAAACTTGAGACTGAGAGCTTGTTGGAAGCACGTGGTGTTAACTGGACTTCTCTGAGGCCTGTCTATATCTATGGGCCATTGAACTACAACCCCGTTGAAGAGTGGTTCTTCCACCGGTTGAAAGCAGGTCGCCCAATTCCAATTCCCAACTCAGGAATGCAAGTAACACAACTTGGTCATGTAAAGGTTAGGAATTCTATCAAATTATGGTAACATACATTAGACTTATTTGTTTTCCGGCAAAATTCAATAAAATTTAGCACAAAGTAGTTCCTTGAATAGTTTGAAAGATTTTAGCAGTTTTCTGGAAGCAGGATCCACCCGTTTTCCACAAATCTTATTTTGCTCTAGTTAGGATTACCTTGGAGGACGCTGGTTCCCTCATTGCCGACCCTTTCATCCTAATAAGTGGAGGAAAACATTTTTGTAKATGGACAAGTCAATCAAAMTTGACTCATATGAAGTTGATTCAATATTTGCAGGATCTGGCAACAGCTTTCATCAAGGTTCTTGGTAATGAGAAAGCAAGTAAGGAAGTGTTTAACATATCTGGAGAAAAGTATGTCACTTTCGATGGATTAGCTAAAGCATGTGCCAAGGTGATATTATGAAATACTTTCTTTAAAGTGAGAGCTATCTTATCACTGAGAAAAGAGAAAGAAAAGAAAGAGAAACTCATTGTTGGCACATTTGATTGWAACAGGCTGCTGGTTTCCCTGAGCCTGAGATTATCCACTACAACCCCAAGGAGTTTGATTTTGGTAAAAAGAAGGCATTTCCATTCCGTGACCAGGTAACTTGAGCACATTAGTTGCAGTTATGTTTCTATTTCCCTACTTATTATGGAAGCTGCTGCATATGATGAGTGGCCTCAATACTCATCCTGCATGTCWTTTATTGCAAATGCAGCACTTCTTTGCTTCAGTTGAGAAGGCAAAAAGCRTGCTCGGATGGAAACCAGAATTTGACCTGGTGGAAGGTCTTGCAGACTCTTACAAACTAGACTTTGGTAGGGGAACCTTCAGAAAAGAAGCTGATTTCTCCACAGATGATATCATCCTTGGCAAGAGTCTTGTCCTCCAGAGCTAGACCATTTGCCTCTTTTTGTATACTTCCCTTATCCTTCTTTTGCATTTCCTTAACTTATTTGAGTTGATCTAAGTAGAGAAAACGAGTTTTCAGGTCTCCATTTGTGGATTCTTCAGAAAAAGATGGAAACATTCTTGTTTTGATATATATGGATGGAGAAGTGCCAAGACTTTTGCTTAGCTTCTCGCTTAGGGTTCATTTGTCCTGCAAAGTCTCTGAAGCAAGAAATATTTTTAAAAAGTCAATCATTTATGAGCTCGAGAAAGAAATATTCTTCCTATTTCCATAATGATACATTTAGAATGAAATAATTCTTAAATATTATAATAAATTTAAAACTTCTTAATAMGTGCGCATATWTTATATTTTTCTTAATTCTTTACTTTTTTTATTATACGTCAAAGATAATCCGACTTCCAGGTGAGGTCAATCTGAACGAGTCGGTASTGTACAAATCAGCTCAGCAGATTTTTAGATATTTGYAAGAAATTCCATGACTCATGCTAGTTTCGACTAAAATCACAACTGGTGTTGTCTCAAGGCCGTTGTGCTTCGTTAAAAGACACGTTCGCTGAAAGGTGGAACGTGGCAAACAGATGGAGCTSGTTAGCTGGGACGTGCTACGATCAATTGGAGCAGACTAGTGTCCTATGCMATGATAATAAACCTTTTAAATCAATATAAGCGAGTAGAGATTCAAGATTGTGCAGTTGAATTAATAAAATTATCTCCAGTTTGCTCTKTACAGCCATCAAAATCTTTGAAATTCTATTCGATTTTCTGAAAATCAAACAAATGGCACCTGCTATTGTTGCAAAACCAACAACCAGGGCTCCAAAGGGACTAGCCAAGGCTGGTAGTTTGCCTAGCCGAGGCCGAGCATATGTCACGTTCTTGGCTGGTGATGGAGACTATGTAAAAGGTGTGATTGGTTTGGCCAAGGGATTAAGGAAGGCAAAATCTGCATACCCTCTTGTCGTTGCAGTGTTGCCTGACGTTCCTAAAGACCATCTCAKCTTATTGGTAAACCAGGGCTGCATTGTCCGCCAGGTCGAGCCGGTGTCTCCTCCGGAAAACAGCCACGCTCATTTTGCATTTTCTTATTATATCATCAACTATTCCAAACTTCGGATGTGGGAGGTTTGAGCATTCTTTTACTTGAATAGATCAGTACTTGGGCCTTTTTTTCTTTCTTTATGAGCTTCTCGTCTTTCTTGGAGAAGTCATGGAGTTCATTTAATTTTCTGGGGTTCCTTATTTTTATTTTCTTCCTTTGTTTTTATTATGTTTGGTGATTATTGCAGTTTGTGGAGTATAGCAAGATGGTATACTTGGATGCGGATGTTCAAGTGTTTGACACCATAGACGACCTATTTGACTTGCCTGRTGGCCATTTTTACGCTGTAATGGACTGCTTCTGTGAGMTTTACAATCAGCGCTGCCCTGAAAAATTGCAGTGGCCTCAGGTTTTGGGACCTGAACCTGCATACTATTTCAATGCTGGCGTGTTTGTTTTTGAGCCCTGTTTCTCCACATATGCTGATCTGATGAAAACTTTTCRAGTCACTCCTCCTACAGCTTATGCTGAGCAGGTATTGGCGGCAGTTCGAGCATTTTCCTTCCATGCATGCTTATAGATCAYTTCGCTTGTAGTATATTGCCCATGCAAACTCAACTAGACCATAATCTTAGCGCCTCCGGTCTCGACCGAGCTGGCAGTGGTTGTGTAACTTGTGTTGCTATGACTGGTTAGTTTATAGGTATCATTTTTGTGTTTGATTCTTATGTACGTAAGCTAGATGTATGCACATATAAACTAGTGTCTTKCACCATATTTAGGAGACATACAGCTTCTTCAAGCCACTAACCTCTCATTTAGTTTGATCATCTACCATGACATGAGAATCCTTTTTGATTTGGGGAATTCGGCAGGACTTCTTGAACATGTTCTTCAAGGACGTTTACAAGCCCCTTCGTCCTGTTTACAACTTTCTGGTGGCCATGCTCTGGAGGCACCCGGAGGAAGTTGAACTTGACAAAGTAAAAGTTGTCCATTATTGTGCACCGGGCTCGAAGCCGTGGAGGTACACCGGCAAAGAAAAGAACATGGACAGAGAAGACATCAAAATGCTTGTCAAGAAGTGGTGGGATATCTATGATGATAAAACGTTGGATTATGAGCTACATGCCAATGCTGCTGCAGAAGATGATGATGCTTAAACTTCAATTCATGGCTGCTCGTTGGGAGGTTGGGCTTCAAAAAAGAAAATTGTGGCCCTTTGGCGGCTTAAGTGTATGGATTTGGTTGGGATGTAAATTTTTTATTTTTAGATTATGTAAATTTGAATTGTCTTCTTTTTTTTTTTTTGTTTTTTGGTTGGATCCCTTTGGATCATCCATTGTTCATCGTTTTATTGTAATGTAGAATTATAGCCTTCGTGAGGTTAATGAATATAACACTGCCATCTTTGTCCCGACGGAAGAAACTAAGGAGGAGCTTCGGTGGTCCGTCATGGGTTAGCAGTGGAGCCTGAAGTCGCATGACAATGGAAATAATCAGACCAGCAAATATGTGAATCATCCTTTACCAAAAATAAATTTACCTGCTCAAATTTTTATGTTTCTTCTTGAATGCCCTTCAATGTCGATGACTCATTCTGGTTTTTCAATAAACTATAAATGTTGCATCCTCTTCTTTAGTGWGTCTGTCACTTCACCTCTTTCAGAAAGGAGTTGARCGAAGACTCGGTAAGGGCCCCTCATTGGCTTCCTCTGGCTCCGGATACAGGTATTTTGCACCCAACTAATCATCCAGATATGTAACCCTACCMACTAATTGACTACGAGGGGGGGCATGCGAACGAGAACCGACCGAAAACCCAGTTCAAAACCGGTTTTCTTCCGAGATGAAACGTTTCTGGAATTAGAAATAAAACAGAGCCTATTGTAGACAACTCTATTACTGAAGTTCCAGAACAGAACATTACTCCTGATGGCAGTCCTGCAGCTATTACACATGAAAAATCCTCTCCTTAACTCATAAATTTCCTTTTACGTTACTAGTTTTCATTTTGAAGTCAACTTGGATCTTTCATCCTCATGTAGAATTGTTCTTCCTTCTAATRTCTGTTTGATTCAGGACTTCTTSAAGAACATGACTATTGGTTTAKCTAAAGAACACGGCCTCAATCATCATAACTGCAGCTAATCCAACTTCAGTCCATTCCATCGTTCATATGGTTGGTTGTACTTCCTTCTACCTCTCCSCTTTGGCATTATAGAATATACACCATTTGTCATCTCAAGTGTTTACATGCTATTCAAATAAGCCAGCTCCTATGCATTCTTCTTCTGGTCAGTGTATGTGTACTTCAATTTTCAATTTTCAATTTTATTCCTTAAAATATTTTTGGTTTTTTGTTTTTAAATTGATTGAAAATGCATGTGGTCTGCTATTCCTGAAAACTGTTTCTAAAAAATTAGAACACGTTCAGTCTAAAGGTCCRTAGGGAAAATGTTTTATTTGTGAAWTTTATTAGTCAATATCTATGTATGTTTAAATTACAATTAAACACAAAAATGAAATGTTATATACGTAATTAGGATGTTTTTAATCATCACTAAAGAGAACTGTGTTTTGGAGTAAAGTCTGTCGTATGAAAATAGTGAAAATAATATTTTAATTTAGTACAATTTTCTTTTTGAAAAATGCATTAGGCTCTTGAAAAACAAAATTATTAAGCACGTTCTTACTGTTTRAAAATTAAAATAGCTCGGAAATAATAAACAAAGGTTAAGACATTCTAATCAACGGCTCTATAAGGCTCCTCTAGAAGAAGTTTGATCTTGAAGGTATACAATTTGGCCTCATATAGTTCATTCTAATTCAAAAATCGCAAATATATAATTTATTATARTATGATAACTYATAAAGTTTGAGAAAATTTCTGTGAGTGATTCTACTAAAGCAATGCACCTCGCATCTTCRAAATTCAGCGAGATGAAATCATGTTTTTTTAAAATTTATTCTTATATGATCTTTTTATTCTATTTTGAGTTATTTCTTATTAATAAGTAATTAGTGTTAAATGAATATTATTCTTTTAATAATTTAATTGGCTAAATAAAATTAAAACGGTAAGTGGGTATTCTTACCRATCGATTATATTATTGGATATGAATAGTATTCCTATATTTGCATCAAKTGGTAATTTGTCTTTGAAGTTTTTCCCCGAGGAATAGTGTTGTGTCCAGACTTCCCAGGACGCTCGCCCAAACCAAACTTGTGATCGATAATGAAATGCAAGAACAATGAGGTATTTTACATCCTCAAAGAGCTTCATATAAATCCTCATTGGCTTATTGGACGTCCTTTTAAAAAGTAAAACAAATAACATATGTATAAGTTTTCTGTNGTATTCCTATATTTGCATCAATTGGTAATTTGTCTTTGAAGTTTTTCCCCGAGGAATAGTGTTGTGTCCAGACTTCCCAGGACGCTAGCCCAAACCAAACTTGTGATCGATAATGAAATGCAAGAACAATGAGGTATTTTACATCCTCAAAGAGCTTCATATAAATCCTCATATGGCTTATTGGACGTCCTTTTAAAAAGTAAAACAAATAACATATGTATAAGTTTTCTGTATTATGATTCACAGAAATCGAATCTAGCTTTCTTGCTGCCTTAGCCATTTGATCCTTCCTAGAAGGTCTACAGAATAAAGGACAGACTAARCCCAATTACACTCTGATATGTGTCTCTTCCATGTTCAGTTGCAGAAAGCAGAGGATAGATTCGAAGCTTTTTGACCCAAAAAGAAGCAGCCGAGTAGGGAGTAAAGAGATTATTGATATGTATATTTTGGATATGTAATGACAGAGGCGGCCACCGACAACCGCTTCACCGACTAGTCCTCATCGTTTTCAGACAGTATACTGTTTTTCTTCGGATCAGCATTTCATGAGCCGTTACTGATGAAATATAACTTTCATCATCAAAAGGAGATATCCAGCGTAGACTAAAAATCTCTGCTCCTTGAATCCTCTAGAACTTCATATCGBTTGCTACCAAAACTCTCAACTTAACTTCAAGAACCATATTTGAACTACTCCTTCCTTCAACTGATATTTGGGCTGATGGCTTCTGCAATTGCTAAGGCTTCACGTGTGTCTAATCGTGCTTACGTGACGTTTTTGGCCGGGGACGGTGATTATGTGAAAGGTGTAGTGGGTTTAGCCAAAGGGCTGAGAAAAGTTAAGGCTGCTTATCCACTTGTCGTAGCTGCTTTGCCTRATGTCCCGGAGGAGCATCGTCGCATACTGGCGAATCAAGGATGTATAGTCCGTGAAATCGAGCCAGTTGATGTTCATGATAAAGAGAACGAATTTGCTAGGCCTTATTTTGGTATCAACTACTGCAAGCTTCGCATTTGGAAGGTGAGAATTTCAGACACATGCAAATACGTTTATGCATCTATCTCCGATCGAATCAGTTTACTGTAAACGTGTTTGGACAGCTTTTTTTCTGCATATTTTCTTACCAAATCTTGAAGGACTTTACAAATTGATTTACAAGTTCTATTGTTATAACCTCTGTCTCTGCATGTTGTTGCGTAAGTTCATGTGGAAAAAATGAAAAACCTTACCAACTTGAAGAGTAAAGGATAGTTCCTCCTTGGAACATCATATGCAGTAATAAGACAGTTAAAAACTATTGAGTTCTAAGGGGGAAAAGAGGGTGGCAAGAAAGGAAGGATGTTCCCCCCTTAGAACATCATAGCAGTAGTAAAACAGAGTAGGGGAAAAAGGGGTGGCAAGAAACAAATATTTGGTTTCAATTTACAACCTTATTAAGAACAGCACATTCCTAGTACATAATGAAGCTCATGTAATGCATTACACTCTATATCTTGCAACCGCATATTTCTTGGTCTTGTGAATTCTGATGTTTAAAAATTCGAGATAAATGAATGTTATATTCGTATAATTTTAATATAAATTTATCTTCTCATAGATTAGATGTTTGTAGGAAGTAAATATTTTATTTTGTTATCGAATGTCAGCTTTAGTGATAATGAGATGCACCTAAGATGCAGGTGATAATGGAAAAAAAATGGAGAAAAAGAAAAAATATATACTCACAATAGATATGAGGTAATATTGTTATTTTGTGGACTATTATATATAAAATTGCATAGGTGACATTGCAAGGTATGTAAAAGCATATGATTAACCTAGTTGCAACCTCTATATATATGGATTATGATTTAGGTTTGCTAACATTATTTTGTCTTGGAGATAGTTTGTCGAGTATAAGAAGATGATCTACTTGGATTCGGACATCCAAGTGTTTGACAACATAGACCATCTGTTTGAATTGGCAGATGGCCGTTTCTATGGTGTAGTAGACTGTGTCTGTGAGCTGCATGGCCAACCATGCAAAGAGACGATCCAATGGCCTGAAAAATTGGGCCCAAAGCCAGCTACTTACATCAATGGTGGTATGTTTATTTTGGAGCCTAGCCTCTCCACCTATGATAATCTATTCGAAACCCTCAAAGTCACCCCTCCTACGATTTTTGCAGAGCAGGTAATTTAACATCTTGAATCTCATAGATTAAATGGATACATAGGGCAATATAGGCGTGCGAAATCACGTGAATTTCGAAATAAATTATTATCAAAATTTATTAAATCTTTTGCTTGTAATTTTGTAGGATTTCTTGAACATGTACTTCAGGGATATTTGTAAGCCGCTTCCTCCCAAATACAACTTGCTCTTGACTATGTTGTGGCGACATCCCGAGAGCATTAAGCTTGAGGAGGTGAAGGTTGTTCATTACTGTGCACCAGGCTCCAAGCCATGGAAATACACGGGCAAAGAAGAGAACATGGACAGGGAAGTTGTGAAGAAGCTGGTGAAGATGTGGTGGGATATATATGATGATGAGACATTGAATTATTACAGTAAAGATGTTGAAAATRAAGCTGATGGATTTCAGACCAAGGCTTTGGAGACTGCAATAGAACACCACGTTGCTTCTCCAGCTGCTGCTTAGTTAATTGGTCTGCACTTCGGAAATAAATGTTCACAAGAGCCAACAATGTCTGTGTGACTCGAGGTTTAAGGATAAGCACGGCTGTAATCATATGTAAGGTTTTTGTGTATGGGATTTCAACTTATATGATTTCTTCTTTTTATACCGTTCAGTCTTTAATCTGACCTATTGAGAAGGAACAATTAGGAAGAAGAAGARGCAGATTAGTCGACCATCAACATTAAGAATTCAATCTCTTCGCTTTGTATCCTTCAATCTCCATATCTGACTTAAGTAATACCTAGCAATCAACAACAAAGGCAGCGAGACGAAA
>MEJB01000006.1:1921126-1936295 GCA_001752375.1 Rhazya stricta
TAATCTTACAGTCAATAAAAGAAGAAAGGTTTCATCGGCAACGTTACCGAGTACCGCGGAGCACATCCCAGTACATTTTAAAGTCTTCTTTTTCTTTGTAGCCCGCGTCAATCCGCACAGCGTACGCCGGTCCTTTAATTAATCGGTGCATACGTCGTCTAGTCCTCACTACGACACTCGAACGTGCAATGCACTATCCGTCCTTGCTCCCAACAAGATACTTCAGCGACAAATCTAGAAACCCGGAAAAAGTGTAAATATCAAACAATCACCGATTACTTTTTCTCACTTATTTTGTTTTTTTGAATACCAGAAACCTATTATTATCCTTATTAGTTTTTCAACTTGATAAGACCGACACTGTAAAACCATAAAACTGATATCGAAAAAAGGGACCTACCTTTATTATCGGTTAATATTAAGAATCGCTTCCTCTTTTAAGAAATTAAATGAAATAAAATATTTTAATAAAAATAACGAGTCATTAAAATTAACTGTTAAATTGCTTTAGTTCGATAATCTATTGATGGCGTTATTTAGTAAGCTTATTTTGTAACGGAGATCCCGACGCGTGGAGAAAGGGTACCGAAGGAAATTACTTTATTATTTTTGGTCGGCGACGGTTGCGGTTGCCAGTCAATGGATGAGCAGGACCATGAATATATGGGACCCGTTAGTTTTAACCAAAGGGACTATGCTCACTCTATCTTTAATTTATTTAATATGTCCTTTTTGCCCTTTTTTCCACTGTTTTCCTTTTTTAGAGGTTTTGAGGAAGCTTCATAGGAGAAAGGGATTTGCTACAATAGGTTTACAATGAAAGCTCCATGATCTGCAAGATCAGAAGTCGTAATTCACAAGATCGTTTAGTAAAACAAAATAATTTTAGGATTAGGAAAGATCGAAAGGAAGAGAAATGTTTACACATATTACTTCAAGATCATGCACCGAAATTAATTATTGAATCCAAGGAAGAGATTGATCATTGGCTACAATTACAAGAGGAATATTAGAGGTTTTGGATTAATGTCAAATTAGTTCAAACAAGAGAATCGTAATATAATATATTTTTATTATTATTGTTGTCGATGAAAAAATTAAATTATATTAAAAAATTAAGAATAATAATAAAATTTGTGACAAATGGAAAAAAGGATTTAAAAATTATAATAGAACGATAAATAATTTTTTAATATTCACAATATTTGATTTGAATTTTAAAATAGGTGAAATCTTTCATTTAACCTCATATGACTAAATGCCCTGTTATATGTCATTATATATGWATATATATATCTTTGATCACGAAATATTTAAATATTATTTGATCGACGGTTTTGAGAACCTATCATAGTGAATCAAGTACGTCCGCGTCCCACACCTGATTACTACCCGAACTTTCACTCGTACGACCATGAGAGCTGGAATTAACCTCAATATTTAAATGTGAATCGCATTGTGCCTAGAAACTTCATGTGGTCGGCTTGAAGGGATAAGAGGGTGATTTAGTAATCTTAACAAAGAGATAATAGTGGGCCATATCTTTTACCAAAGACATTTCTACTTAATCCTCATTTAATACACCTTAGTTTCCTTTTCAATTCCACCGCCCATTCCAGAATTTTCTCTCGAGAAACTGGTGTCCGTCCGATCTGATCGTCTGCCACATGTACACTAGGGATTTCCTTGGAAGGTCATTATCAGAAAAAACTTGAGATTGGCCTACCAAACATCTCAAACGTCGTAACGCCGTCGTTTCCTYAATGTCCGCAGTAGAAAATTTTCATCCTAGATCTCTCTCACAAAAACTAGCAGTATCTTTCATATCCGACACCTCAACTTTCTTCCKTGATCAACTCCTGACCGACGTCTATATAAACCACCCAAGATCCGCACAAACTCAAAACCTCAAACTCATCAAACAATCTAGCATTTCCTGTATCTTTTTGCAAGAAAAAACAAGTCTCTACAATCCTTAAACTTCCTATATTCTCTTCAAGAATCTTTGACAATCCTTTAGTTTTTTCATTCTTGAAACTCAATTCTCAAAGRCCCTTTTGATTCTCGATTTCATTTCCTTCAGAAAACCAGAGAAATATGGCTCCTGATATTGTTAGTACTGCTGCAACCACTGGTCTTGTTAAGGCTGCTAGTYTGCCTAGCCGTGCCTACGTTACGTTTCTGGCTGGCAGTGGTGACTATGTTAAGGGTGTGGTTGGTTTGGCCAAAGGGTTGAGGAAGGTGAAAACTGCTTATCCACTTGTGGTGGCGTGTTTGCCTGACGTGCCGGAGGAGCACCGTCGTATACTGGTGAACCAGGGCTGTATAGTTCGTGAGATTGAGCCTGTTTATCCACCTGAAAACCAGACTCAGTTTGCCATGGCGTACTATGTTATCAACTACTCCAAGCTTCGTATCTGGGAGGTAAGCTTTTTACGTCAGAGTTTTCTTTTCGATAAGTACTATTGTTTCCAATTTCCGCGGGATAAACATTAAACCATGCAATCATCACTCTTTTCACTCCCGGAACCAGACAACCAACCCCACTCCATTAGTTTTCTAATTCTTGAAAATTTTCTATTAATAGACGGATTTCGCTAAGCTCTCATGCAACTAAAGTGGTCCATAGCATCCGCTATTGTTTTGCAGTTACACTGAGACTTGTGTTGTTTTGATGCAGTTCGTAGAATACAGCAAGATGATTTACCTGGACGGTGATATCCAAGTGTATGATAATATAGATCATTTATTTGACTTACCTGATGGCTACTTCTATGCTGTGATGGACTGCTTCTGTGAGAAAACATGGAGTCATACCCCACAATACCAGATTGGTTACTGTCAACAGTGTCCTAATAAGGTCCAGTGGCCCGAGGAGTTGGGTCCTAAACCCCCACTTTACTTTAATGCCGGCATGTTCGTTTATGAGCCCAGCCTCCCSACCTATGATGATCTCTTGAGTACCCTCCAGATCACCCCTCCCACCTCATTTGCAGAGCAGGTAAGAAATCACACAAATAATCATTAAATTATATCGAGTTCTGTTCTTTTCTATTCACTGTTTTTTAGTGGGATAATAACTAGGTTTTGATTCTTAAATTTGCAGGATTTCTTGAACATGTTCTTTAGAGACATTTACAAGCCAATTCCAAATATTTACAACTTAGTCTTGGCTATGTTATGGCGTCATSCGGAGAATGTTGAGCTTGAAAAGGTCAAAGTTGTCCACTATTGTGCTGCTGGCTCGAAGCCATGGAGGTACACCGGCGAGGAGCAGAACATGGACAGAGAAGACATCAAGATGCTTGTTCGGAGATGGTGGGACATTTACAACGATGAGACACTGGATTATAAGAGGTATATCAATGCTGCAGCCACGGCCGAAGCCGAAACCGGAGGATTGAAGGCGGTGCTACCCAAGGCTGGTGTTGTCAAGTACATCCCCGCCCCATCTGCAGCTTAATTTGGCCGTCCCTAGCTGATTTGACAATTGATACTTATATATTTTGGATTTGTATAGGTTTCGTAGTTGTTTATTTATTTATGTTTCMCGAGTATATATGATCATCCTATAAAGGAGAACAAGGTTGTTGAAGTTCTCCTTGRTGATCTTATCTAGGAGAACGAGTTTCTTAAAAGTTCTCCTTATCTAATGATATACTGTAGAGAGTTTGTTGATTTTCTAAATACCTCGCAATATAGTATTACTGTAGAAGTTATTTATTTCTTTAAGTTTCTTAACATTATTTTTGTTTTTATTGTTGAACTATTTTCTATAATTAAAACTTTTTCGATCGTTAAAATAGCTTGAAAATAAAATCTATTCGAAGTTACAAATCATTTAAGATATTACAGCTATAAAAATAATAATAGTGAGTTTTGCAGCTACAATACAATTTTAATCAACGTTAATAAACTCTACTGTTACAATATATTAGTAGTTATATATTTATAATATATCTTCTCTCAACTCTCTCATAGTTCTTAGCCTTCAATTCGTTTGCCTCTGACAAAAGGTTCGAAACATTTCATTATATTTTTTATTTTGAGATATACTATATTTATTTACCTACCACATGAAAAAGTGCATATTCAATAAATTATAAAGATTATTCCAATTTCATATTTTAAAATAATCTTAGAGTCCACTGACTTTTGGCGCTTAAAGTAATCTCGGAGTGCACCGACTCCAATTTTATTAACGCTGATTGACTCGACCCTCCATTCATATTCATGATCCATAACATCAAGTGTCTATTCTGCCCCGTAAAAGGGTGTTTTTCTTCAATCTACGCATTTCTTTTTGGGTACCAAAAAAGACATTTAATGGCCACGGATTCAGATTTTAATCTATGTAGCTAATTAAAAATCTCGTTTAAAACTAAAAGTTCATTCAAAGTATGCAGGAAAAGAATTGACACCACCATATTATGGCAGAATGATTGCAGTTATGGTGGGGATAGGCTATTACTATAATAATAAAATCTGAATTTTATAGATACGCGTGATATTAAATTTTAGAATGAATTAATTGTATGAAAATATATACGTGTTTTTTATATTATTATTAAAAATAAAAAATAACTTTTAACCTTTTATATTGAAAGTTATCATGCAACTTTATATTTCAAATTGCACACCCTAATCCTTACAAGATGGAAATTGTAGAATTTTATAGCAATAGCTTAAATGACTATGAATAATTCATTTTTCTTTTTTATACCATAAATAGATGATAATTTGTATTTTTTCACACGTATGTCTTTTTTTTTTTTCCTCTCCCTTGCTTTTGCCCTTCAGTCAAATATATCCTTGTTTTTTATTAGGCATCATGAATTTTGAAGTTGTTCGGACTCAAGGAATTTTAATATATACGTGAGATGATGCCGATGTTCAAAGGATCCTTTGATTACCTGATGCAGAGGCTTAAAGGATTAAGTGTTGACTTACACAAAGGCATAGAGAGACTCCGTGAAAGGGACTTGGGTGAAAGAGAGGACATAGCATGTTCTTCATCGCTGCATGTGTATTTCTTATTTGTCCAGCAAATAGTGATGAATCAACGAAAAGACTTTCCTTCTTCGAAGGATTCTACGTTTAGGTTAGACTTGATCAAATGCACGAATGCAGCAGTTGAATGAGGTCTTTTTCATTCCAAAATAGTTATATAACTAACGGACAAACTGCTTTCAAGAATTCAATTTTCTTCACCKAATCAATCCCATCAAATTCCATTCTGCAAACTGTCCCTTGCTGATGCTAACACTGAAATACCTAATACTTTTGCCAACACTTCACCACCACCCTACGAAATGCCTGGAATGAACAAGACAAACTTTATCTGCCAACTATAAAGTCGTACTATCTCTCTTAATTCAGATAATTATATACTTTGTTGAAGTTCCAGTTGCCCAGAAAGTGTTTAATTTGCTTTAGAAATCTTGATTTATCTGGACAAGATCACGTTTATGACCCGTTTAAGCCTGACGTTTCTGTACTCTCTTGCAGATTAATTACATCTTCAGCTTTTCATTCACTTTCTGGAAAGTGAAAGATAGTAAGAGTAGCAAATTTACATCATTTTTAGTGAAATTTCAACATCTCAACAATTAACCCTAGATGAAACCCCCAGAGGAAAAGGTAAGGTTTCAATTTCAAAAGCCTTTACCAGGTCCAGATTAACCAATTATATAGTTTCCTCCTAAAGCTTTCAAGAACATCTGTCTTCAACAAATCCATTATTTCCTCTGCTTGAGTCAAAGATTATTTTTCTGTTGCCCATATATATCTGGCTTAGGCAATTTGGTTAGCAATGCGGTTCTCCATTGTCCAAAACATTCAGGAAAAGCAGAGATCTTTAATTTTCTTGAAAACTCCTGAAAACATTTGAACTTCAACTCTAGTACACTCTCTAAGTCTTCATGCAACAGATTTTGGTTTGTTCTTTGATTTCTTGAACGTAACGATCAACATGGCTCCTAATCTTCTTGCTTGTGAAAGAATTGACGCAAATGTGGTTACAGAGAAGGTGATACSTAACCGAGCGTATGTTACATTYTTGGCTGGTAGCGGAGACTATGTGAAGGGAGTGGTGGGTTTGGCCAAGTGCCTGAGAAGGGTGAACGCTATATACCCTCTTGTGGTGGCAATTCTTCCTGATGTTCCTGAGAAGCACCGCAGTATTCTGGTGGATCATGGATGTATCATTCATGAGATTGAACCTGTACAACCTCCTGAAACTCAAGTACAATTTGCCATGCCCTATTATGTTATCAACTATTCCAAGCTTCGTAATTGGAAGGTCTCGCACTCTTTTGCATGTTTTCCATTTGAGTGACATGATCTTTTTGGACAAGTTTCAAGATATTGTTAACTACAATGCCTCTTCTTGAATTTAACAACTCCATGATTTTCCTTGTACTTGGCTTGCTCTTACTTGATATTTAGTTTCATTCCAAATTCCTTCGTTTTAGTGCAGTTTGTGGACTATAGCCGGATGATCTATTTGGACAGTGATATACAAGTGTACAACAACATTGATCATCTCTTCGAGCTGCCAGAGGGCTCTTTTTACGCTGTTATGGACTGCTTTTGTGAGAACACCTGGAGTCACACTCCAGAATACAAGATTGGCTATGGTCAGCCATGCCCGGGAAAGGTTCAGTGGCCGGCTGAGTTGGGTCCAAAACCGCCTCTCTATTTCAATGCTGGAATGTTTGTTTATGAGCCTCATCTGCCTACCTATGAGGACCTCCTGAGCACCATTCAAGTGACACCTCCCACACCATTTGCCGAGCAGGATTTCTTGAATATGTTCTTCAGGGAGATTTACAAGCCAATTCCTCCAATTTACAACTTGGGCATTTTGGCTATGTTGTGGAATCATCCTGGGAAAATTGAGCTGGACAAAGTGAAGGCTGTACATTATTGTGCTGTTGGCTCGAAGCCATGGAGGTACACGGGCAAGGAAGAGAATATGGATAGGGAAGACATTAAGATGCTAGTGAAGAGGTGGTGGGATATCTATGATGATGAGGATGAAGCTAATGGAACCAGCAGATTCATGGCTGAATCATCTGAGGCTGGCATTGTTCACTACATTCTTTTCCCTTCTGCAGCTTAAGCTACTGATGTTCTTCTACGTATGTATTTGATAATAGTTTTGTTTTTCTATTTTCAGYTCAAGCGAGTCTTCCTGATGGGAAATTGGAAAGTTTACGTATACTTAGTTTTGCTTGATTTGACATTGTAAGGTTAAAGAGAAATGATATGACGATGAATTTATGTGATAAAAATCTTTCCGTCTGCCGTTAGCTGTAAAAGGATCAATCTGATATTRGCTCAGATTCTTCTTTTAATTTCTCCATGTAGTTCTTCTTTTGGTCTTCCATGGTTTCATTTASTGCAGAATTTCTAAATTTCCAACGACTGAACAAGTATAAGCCCAAAATAGCCCCTTATATGGCTTAAGTAGACATCTAGCAGTCAATTTGAGGAGGGTATCCTTTGGGTTTTGGGCTTCTCTCCAATGCAAAATAGAGGTTTTGTAAAGAGTCCATTATGCRCTAAAYTGATACATGATTACTTTACAGCTTTGGCGAAATTCASATGCATGATTGGAGGGTCATTTGTGACCCCATCTGTCTGGAAATTTAACTTGATAGCAGGTACCAGAAGACATCTCACGCTACATTCTGAAAACTTGGATGTGTTTGCATACGAGGCTATTTTTTGATGATATTTTAATTTTTTTTTTCCTACTCCATTTATGTTTGTTCTTTATTGTAATTGCTCTCCTAAAGAACATGAATGGCCCTAGAAACTTGTAACTGCTAATATGAACATTGCTTCACTTTAAGAACCTGCAAGTTATAGRGAAGCACAGGATCTGTTACAGTTTTAGCTGTAAATATTGTGTTAAGGCATCTTGGTTTATAGCTAAAGGTATGAAGATTCTGAATCTGCCACTAATCAGGGAAGGAAGTTGAACTCCAGAAGTACGAGAAAGACAAAAAGGAATGCTTTGGGCGGAAACAAAGATAAGGCATCTTGGTTTATAGCTAAAGGTACGAAGATTCTGAATCTGCCACTAATCAGGGAAGTAGAACTCCAGAAGTACGAGAAAGACAAAAATGAATGCTTTGGGCGGAAATAAAGATAAGGTATCATTGGTCGAGGGAGTATAGTCAACAATGGATGATTTGGGCGGAAACCCGGAGGATACAGTGGTGATCTACCTAATTCTTTTCTTGTGAAAGTGGCCCTTCTATACTTCCAAGTTTCAATATAATGATATGTAGAGAGTGCTCTATCGTGAAAACAAGAAATTCTGATCATATATTTGAAACTTATGCTTGTCCTTTGCAATGATTGAATTGGTTCCAAACTTTCAAGATTCCCAATGTTGAGAAACGAAGGCTTCAAAACCTAATCTTGATATCTTTTTAATCTCTATTGCTTTCATGGTGGAATCCACGAGATGACATGGAATAATTAATATAATTAAGTCCTAAAGGAGAATACTCGCTTTATGTAAAATTAATCTAATCCGTCGAACGAAATTCCACAACAAATAAAAAATTAATCACAAATCTTCAAGATACAATTTTATGGAATTTTAGCTTATTAACTAAATAAGCAGGATTAAAAAATCACTAAGAATGTCACACCTTGATAAGTTAAAAATCGAAAAAATGCTCTCTCAAAGGTACAGTAGTAATCTTCAAAAGGAAACACTACACTATTGTCCTCATACAAAGCTATTTAGAGATAACAGGAATTAGTAATTAAGGAATTAACTAATTCTGCTGGAAAAAGAAATAGGAAACTGATTAAAAGAAAACAATTATGAAATGAACCATGATTAGAATATTAACAAGGAAATTTCTAAAGATAATATCTCCRCAACATTCATGATGCTTCTAAACGTTTAATCATGCGTAATAATCTGGTGGATTCTTCCTTTTTCATTTGAAATCTTCAAGAACTTTTAGATGGTCTCAATCGAATCCTCCTTTAAAATTCCATATTCACATAAATATATATATATATATATATATATATAATAAGAATCATAGAAGATATTATATTATTGGAAGTTTAAAGAAAATCCCATGCAAGAATCTTATGCCAAATATTTGCAGCTTAAACGTTTCTGTTTCAGCATTAATTATAGGCRRCTTTGGATACTTGTTAGCTTTAGATATGATTCAGACCTTAGAAAAAGCCAATTCTCTGGTTGTTGCAGTTAGAACCGAGGACAAAACATGGGTCATCACCATCTGAAGCATCTTCTGCAAACATGTTTGTTATCAGCTCTGATGATATCTCTTTCGTCAGGGATCACACATGAGACCTTGAACACCATCTGCTCTCAAACACAGAACGAAGAAATCTGTGTAAAGATTCTAGAGACCGATTCAAGAACGTTGTTTGCAACTCTCCCGGAGCTGTCTCTGATATCCATCAATCTGACCAGGAATCAGGCCACCAACAACTTCAGGAACTTTCAAGAGCTTCGCGGAAACGCAACGGGACCGCCATTAGAGGGTTCTTATTATCATTGTGTGATGATTTACAGATTGATGTTTCATAAACTCAATGAGGCCTATTTTTTATCCCAGAAAGGACGGTACAAAGAGATAACTCAGTTAGGAGAAGCGCAGGATCTAGCCTATCGTTGTGAAAACGGGCTTCCTTCGAATTCTTCCACAGCTGCAATTAGCGAAACCATGATCTTAACTTCTGAAGCTTCTGCAAGTGTAAACTTGTACATTGCCAGCACTGTTACACCAGTGYRTGAGAGTGAAAGACAAGCATGAATCTTTATGTTCTGGTAAACAGAATTTGATTTGTCCCCTTTGACTTCTTACCTATCCTCTATTGAAGAACCAAATTTGATCAAATCAAATAACAAAAAGAATGTTAGGATTTCATCTTGACGTTACTGCAATGCTAATTGAGAATTTGTGTTCCCAAATGAGGGGTGTCTTTTCTTTTTCATTTTCTTTGTCGTTTTTCTGG
This sequence comes from Rhazya stricta, assembly GCA_001752375.1. Lineage (NCBI taxonomy): Eukaryota > Viridiplantae > Streptophyta > Magnoliopsida > Gentianales > Apocynaceae > Rhazya > Rhazya stricta. The sequence goes on from MEJB01000006.1 coordinate 1,931,150, forward strand.
AATTCAGCAGGTCAGACAATCTAGATATGCCATGTATTACATTAGAGGTTAGTGAGAAAGCTGGGAGATTTCTAAGGCAATATTACAGTCGACTCATAGCATACATTCTAGAGTTGTTTTTCTATTGATTTGGTGCTTGTTTTTTGAGGTGAGGAGAATATACTCAAGGATATCATCTCATATCATATCATACATAAACATCCAAGTKTGGGATAGAGTTGCYCTATYATAATTAGGTAAGAAGTTTTTCTTGTGATTACTAGTTTGAGGCATCACATTATCTCGTGGAGCAGCTGGATTGAAATACAACAGCCGACCAGACTAGAGATTTGCCTAGGAAATGCTAAAAGGCATATACATGATTAGCACGAAAACTTCTTTAAGACATCAAGCCTCCAACTGAAAATTCTTCAGAAGATGGTGAATTGAAGAACCTTAAGCCGACAAAAAAGGAACAGAGAAGGCAATGCTTGGGATGGGATCCATTCCCCAGGGGTTTTGATTTTTTCTTTTTTTTTTTTTTTTTTGGGGGGGGGGGGGTGGTGGGTGTGTTGGTGTTCATCGATGTCTACTACGAAGAAAATGCAATATTCATGATCCTTCGAGAACAGCCCAGGCAGAAACATCCAACACCAGTGCTTATATGAATTAAAACACGTGTAAGCAACCAGCCACATGTTTTGACAAACAGATTTTTTTGCTACACTTTCTTCATAGAAGACCACAACCTYAAATTGGGTTGAGAACTTTCAGTGCGTGCAGTCTAGCGAACTTAATGGAATTCAATGTTTCCAAGGCCACCTAAACATGAGAACTCTCCCAGCGGAAATTCTTTCCTGTATCATACATGATGATTGCCCAAAAATATAAACCAGAGTTCAAATGTATTAAGCTTCCTTGCTCATGGTATTGCTATCCAGGTTACATTAAGCAGCAACAAGAGGAGCTCATCTCCCCAACAATGCAACGCGATCCTTCTGCACTGCCTGAGCCAGATTGATGTCAAAGAGCTCGCACCGAATTGGCATCTCCATTTCATAGAAAGGGTTCTTCAGGACAAAATCAGTATACAATTCGTAGGTGTGTTTCAAGAGACTTTCCATATGCTGTGTACCAGGTTCGCATACAACAAAAAACTTGGTGCCTACAAAATATAAGTTTAATTTCTTAATTGCCTCTCGAGCATGATAAATAAAGATGAAATCTCAAAATGGAAATGATAATCCTCTACATGAATCAACTTTACTCCAGCATCCTAGTTGCATAAAATTGTATTCTCATTTCACCAAGAATGAGTTTCATTCCGASTGAAGTTCGAGCAACGATTCTCATTCCTTTGATTTGGAAGGAAATCAAGCAAAAGCAAACTGGTCTGTTGGCCAACCCCTGAATACCATTCTCAACCCAACACATTAGGCAGTGATCACCAAAGTTAAAGTCTTTCACTTTCTAATTTTAATTACTTAGATATCTACACAAAAATCTTGTTCCAAGGCCACATCATAGTTTGAAAACATTCCAGGATGGAGCAAAAAATATGTTTCCACAAAAAAAAAAAAAAAAAAAAAAAAAAAAAAAAAGGCTGCTCACAACCAAATGACACTATAGCACCTTACCAATGTAACTCAAATAAAATAGTCCAAAGTAAGCAACCCATTTAACTTGAAAATGGATTTCTTTATTCGTACCATCAGTTTACCAACAGGAAAATGACTGCTTCTGCCCTCCCAGTGAGAAAAACCAATGTCTGGGGTAACGATTGTGAAAACACTGGCATATAATCAGCCCATTATTTATTTGTTTTATTTGCAGATAAGAAGGACCATCACTATTTTCAGCATACATTCACCCAAACATATATAGCTCCATTTACTTGTCAAATAATTAGTCTTAAGTGTCTAATTAAAATACACAACTAGAACCAACTCAGCCCAATGATTTTTTGGTCACTCTGAGATGCAGTAACAAGGCCTACAGACAGAAGGAATGTTTGGAATAGCCAAAACTGAAAACAGCAAGGTTGGTGGATTTGATTGTTTTGCCTCTGAATATTACTCAAAATGAATGAAGAATAGAGAAAGGAGGTTGAGGTAGGACAAGAGGCCAAAAACTACACGACAATGGTAGTAAAGATTCAGAGAAGATGATGGAGGAACATATAAAAAAATGTATTCTTTTGGATGCAGAGAAAAGAAAGTGGTTTGGTGGGGAGGGGAAGGGAAAGATTGTTGGAGAACCTTTATGAAGAGATTCGCTAACTGAAAAAGAGAGTCTGAGGTTCAAGATTCTGTAGAAAGGGCTTTCTGAGGCCACCCATAGCAGACCTTCAGGTTAATCATGGACTAGAGAATTCAAGAATGAACATACAAGGAAAGATCGCCTTAAATGCAAAATCCCAAAAGCATTTATTGTGGTTTCTTTTAATTTACCTTGCAGATAAAAAGTAGGGAAGCATATGGACTCTAGATGAGCTTTCAGTACGAAATAGGGTCTCGTAGGACTATCCAACCTCATCAGGAAAGCATGTTTGCAAATAGAATATGAACAGCAAAACACTAATTGGGTAATTGATCCGCCTGAGACAATATAAACAGTATAAAATACAAATAATGCAGAAGCAACAATAGAACCTAATCAGTATAGAAAGATTATCTGGATCTTCAGTCCTTTTTATGAAGTGATAAAAAGTCAATAGCTCATAGTATGTCTAACTTCTGAAACAGAATAAAACTAGATTGGACAGGACCAAATATTTTTCTTCACAGGAGACCATTGACATTTTTTCCCTAACAAAAATGAAAAGGAACAGTGACCAATAGGACAATAGAAAATAATACAAATAAGGTTTCGTTTCTTTTGTTGCTAGACCTATTCTTCCCCTTTCTCCCACAGGATCAAATACTATTAGAAACAAAATTTCTGTTCAACCAACAAGAAGAAAGAGAGGCAAATACTGCTTACAACCCCACTCAAGGCAATTGTCACTGTGGTTATTACTCGGAAGGAACCATCAACAATTTTAAAATTGAAAATTGCATCAATAGGATAATAAACATAAGCACACAACTACATGCCAAGAGAACTGATGATTACTAGATTTTAAAATGATTGAATTCAAAATATTAGATATGGCAGCATGATGTAGTCCGCGAACCACAACTAAATAACCTTAAACCATTTCGAGCAAAATATCATACATAAAGCTCACATTTTAAATAGCATAGAAGTATCATTTTGACAGCCAAGAATTCCACGTTAATTATATCTGAAGTTTCTAAATCCACAAAATCCATAAATATTTTTCTCGAACTCATGTAATCACCCAATGACATTCATTATATAGTATCCTGTATGAGGTACTTCAGAATCCAACAATTGCTATTATTTTAATGAAAGTCAACATAACCCAATAAGCATCACTCTTTCGGGCTACTTTTTCATGTTGCTCCTGAATAGGATGCCCAATATTTTTTTCTAAAGGAAGTGAAAATTCTCCAAGAGGAAGAATTTATCATACAACTTTTGCTAAAAGTTCGCTGGGACCATTTTCTTGATGATGAAAAGTGAGATCTTATTGCATTCTAAGTCACAGTGAAAGATGCACAGACACATTCTTCCTAATCCTAYTGGGCATTCTTGTACAGGTATCAGACCATGTCTTTTTCCCCCTTATTACTCCACAATCTCTGAATAAAGTTGCATGCAATCTCTATTCGTGTGGAGAGAATCTTCAGGTTGATATTTGGTCCTTAAGTTCGTAAGTTCAAACCCCCCATAAGGCAGTTCAACCGGCCAATTTATCAAATTTCAACATGGCAATGCATTCTGTATAACGACCAGGTGGAGTACTGAGTCAACAACCTAGTAGAGCCTGAAAGAAAAATGCTTTGAGGAAAAGTTGCTTGTTGCACACCACCCTTAGCCTCATAATCACTTAAAAAATCCTCACACATTTGAAGGGGGGCAATTTGGAATCATCATTGAGAAACCTCATTCAGTGTTCAAAAGTTTGTTAGGTAAAATTAAGCCAGGGAAATTAACAAGAGCAATAAAAGATGCCTAAGAAGATTTCCCCCAACCTTCCAAATGTATAAAGAATCTGCTTCTTAATCTAGATATTSACAGATAAAACAGGATTTTCATACATTACCCACTAGAATCTAATTGAAGAACAGAAGGATGTGACTCCTTTCCATTCCCGTGCCAACTCTTCCATTCTTTCCAATTTTAACTAAAACCATGTTAGTAACTCACGGCTTGTGTTAGTGAAGCAGGACTTCAACTAGAGTCCTGAAAAGATTTTAAATTTTTGTAAAAAATTGAAGAGAATGGGAGAGTAAGGCATGGAGGAGCTGACTCCAAAAAATACCACTGCCTTAAGACAGAAGAAAGGACTATCATCTGCACAAAAAGGATAAACTGCACAGAGAAGAGCGTCAGTATTAGTTGACAGTTCTTTTTTCTTGCAAAAGTTATCAGCTTTCATTATTCAACATCAGCAAATCGTGGTAAATCTCTTAACAACTCTTGTCCACCATTGAAGTGAATATACTAAACCAAGATTTATTTTTTCAATCCTATACTGTTCATCTGGTTCACTAATTCAAGAATTAGAAATTCCATCACTCCCCCTCACCCGCACCCCCACCCCCACCCAAAAACAAAAGAAAAAACAGAAAGCCAAAAAAGCATTGATCAACCAAGAGAGATCCGATAAGCAGAAAGAATTCAACTACAGTTGAAATAACGAATGACCCGACAAACATAAATTGTAAAAGACGGGGAAAAAACAAATACTATTCATATTTATGTCCAAATGTAGTTGAAGAGAGATAGAGAAAGAGACGCTACAGTTACCTGTGAGGGATTGAAAGCAATGAAGATCGAAATTATCAGCTTGGAGGAGTTCAATTCCAGTACAATTGAGGACGGGGGAAAGCTGCTGAGAGATGGCGTGCATTGARTGCCAAAGACTGGCCAATCTCAGACTATCATTGGTATCCATTCGTCCGGCTGATCCATAGTCCTTGTAGAAGATTAAACCCCCTGATTTATTGATGATGTATAAGCTGTAGATCGCTGCCATTTTCAAAATACAACAAGTAATTTCCTCCCAATTCAATCAAGCTTGAATTTGATGACTTCT
>MEJB01000006.1:1936320-1983239 GCA_001752375.1 Rhazya stricta
CTCAACCCCCATAGCTGCTGTGAAGAAACTAAGATTTTCTCCCATTTCCAGTAGAAGCATTAGAAGTGTAAGCACATGGTGCACTGCAATTTCAATCATAAGGGACCACCAGTTCTGAGAAATCCAACTCATGTAGCACCTGCCTTAGAAATTCCAATTCAACTTGTCGTACGCCTTTCTCCAGATCAACTTGCAATGGAATCTGACCTATTCTTCACCCTGAGAATCGTCTTCATAGTGTGGAGGAACTGAAGGGTAAATTTTTTATATTCTCACTCGCATTCTCCTTCGCATTCTATGACACGACTTGAGACATTTAATTGAAGAGACTAGAATTCCGAGTTCGCTCTGACCCTCGCTCCTGCGCATTCCCCACCGTGCGCAACTCTTGCGCATTTCTTATTGCCAATTTCCTCACTAACATCCGCTATAGTTAACTCAGGCGGCTTGCTGTTAGTGAACTACGGCACGCCCTGACTGATCATCACTAGAGTGCATGAAAGATTTTAAATCTTTTGTTAAAAAATTGGAAAGAGAAACTGGGGAGTAGGCATGAGGAGGGCTTGACTCGCAAAAATACGATGGGCCTTAAGACAAGCAAAGGAGGCTGAATTTTTCACCCTTCATTCTCACAAAAAAGGATACCCCAATGGCACAGAGAAGAGCGGTCGCGCGTATTGACGCTTGTTTATCTAAGCGTTGCTTTTTGTCTTGGAGGAAGTTCTAACTCACGTAGCTTTCACTTATTCAACATGTCAGTTCCCAAATCATCGATGGTAAAATCTCTCTTCAGGGGCAAAACTACTATGTCCAACATTGCCTAATTGACATACATAAGCTAACACCCCATAAGATTTATTTATTCTTTCAATATGCCTTATAGCTGTATCATAGGAGCTGTTGCACCTAATATTGTATTTATTTGTAATTGTTTATCAAGAATTAAGGAGAATCTCGGCACTCAGCTTCCCCTCGACCCCGCACCCATCATTCCACCCGACCCAACAACCAGACGACTATATAAAGCGAGAAAGCCTAAAAGCGAAGCATCGTAGGAGTGATGCAAATGGCCATCAGGAGAGATCAGATAAGCAGAAATAGAATTGCCAACTAGGCAAGTTGAAATGACGGTCGTAGCGAATTGACGCCAGATGCAAGCATGAGGAAGCTGTGTGTATGATCAGAATAGCGGAGGGGAAAGGAGAAACAAATACAGGCCTATATCATTCATTCATTTATTGGCATATCGGCGATATAGTTTTAGATTGAAAGGAGAGATAGGTGCAGAAAAAGCATGGGAAAAGTAACTCTCCGCGCAGCGCGGAGCTAGGGTCGTAGCCGCATGCGTAGTTTGAGTCCGTGATGTGGAGAGAAGAGCAAGTGAACGGATCAGAAATTGATCATAGGCTGTGGAGTGAAGATCTTCAACCCCTTACCAGCTTAATTGAGGACTCTGGGGAAGCTGCCTGAAGATGATGGGCGTGCATTGAGTTGCACAAGATGCGGCAATCTCAGACTATCAGTATGGTATCCTTCGTCCGGCTGAATCCATAGTACCATTTGGTAGAAGATTAACGCCCTGATTTATTTGGATGATGTTGTAATATATCCCAGTTCTCGTAGAGCTTATACTTGCTGCATGATTTCATAATACATCTGCAGACAAGACTAAGCATTTTCTCCCAAGTGTCATCAACAGCTTGAATCGTTGATGACTTTCGATGCGACGTGTCGTTCTCAGAGGCGCTTCGTCTTCATGCTCCCTTATCTTATTGGATTACTATAGCAACGGGCTGTGTCTTCAACGTTCGGACTTCGCCCTGCTCGCATTTCTTCTAGTCCAGAGCGACATTACGAGACAAATGTATTTGAGGTATTCTGGTTATATGGGGTCGTGGGCCGTGAGCTTGTGACTAGATTCATAGTAGCTTTTTAAATAAAGTTTCTCAAGTTATCATGTGGTACTCAGGGCATCATTTTTTTTATTCACAGCTAAGAAAGAGCTCGATCCATTTCATTTATTGCCTAAATCCGATAGAAAGGGCATTGTGGTAAAATATATTATACGCTCAGCAAATTGTAGATTAAGATTAACCTTTCTAATTTAAATCTCAAGCTCTTTTTCTGATGATATAGAGGTAGTATTGATTTTGCCTCGTATTAACAGTTCGTTTTTAAGGTCTGTGTGTGCATTTAATTCAATGATATTACTCAAGTAAAAAGCTATAGTGGCGCGGGGCAAAAAAGCTTGCCAAATGAATGTTATTAAGTAGGAGCGAAATACCAGAGGAGTAGACATAGGTAGCAGGGATATTTTTGGTAGAGAGCATGATGATGTTAATTTTCCTCGTATTAATTTATATCCGTTTGACTGTGCAAATTATGAATTAATGTAAATATTATGCACCATGCTAAAATAAATTAGTAACGAACATAAAGGAAGACTAGACGCAGATATGGGATAAGAAAATTGGCATCATATTATAACTTATTGCATTGGTTGATTTAAATATTCGTCATCATGCATATAAATCATAACCGTCAATGCATAGATATTTCTTTTTCTAATTGCAAATGATTTATAGTATGGTAACAAATCAAGAATGTACTTCAATTTCAAGCTATCATACTTATTAAGAACTTTTGACCTCTTGACATAGGTATTTATTAAGTAATTTTAATATCTTGAGTAATATTCATTTATTTTAACAAATATATGATAATATGAACCTTATGTATAAAGAATATAATTTTAAAAATTTCATAATTCAAAATTAAATAATTATAAGGCGTTTCGAAGTGATTGAGCTTAATTGTCCTATAAATTGGAAATAAAGTTTATATTTTTTTTCCATTTTTAAAAAGACTTATATATTTTCAAATTGCACACAGAATTCAACTTTCCCCTTATAATATATAATATAAAATGGCAATAATATACTTATCTTATTCTTCTGCGCTGCCCCCCTCATGCAGATTAGGGAAGGCTTGTTTAGGTAAGAGAAGTTTGTTTAAGAGACATGCACTCGCAGCTCATCTGCATACTTCACTTCATGTAACCAATCGAGGTTTGCCACGTACTAAAGAAACGGGTAGCATGACATTTGTCGGATTTATATTCGGTGAACAGAAAGTCCTAAAACCGCTGGTGTGTCACGATCTTTGCCACGATTCTCCTTCTTCTTTAGAGAAGCCTATAAATACAGTCGGTCGCCAATTTCCAAATCGAATTGTGGAAAAATGGCGGTGAAAGAAGGGGAAGAAGCTCCAAAACCCATCACGGTGGAGATCAATAAGCTGAGATTCACTTACCCAGGAATCGATGGCCACCCTCCGCCGGGTTCCACTCCTTTGATTGATGATTTCTCCCTCACTCTTCACTCCGGCGATCGCTGCCTGCTCGTCGGATCCAATGGCGCTGGTACTTCATTTTTCTTTTTTTCTTTTATTTCTTTTAGTGCTTAGTGAAATTGGAAGAAAATGAATTATTCTGGGTATAGTAGTGTTTACTTTATTCAAAGTTAGGTGGCATTTTGCATTGGAGAATGTGTTAATTTCTTTTGTTCATCCTGATATCAGTTGCTTAAATTCTGATTTTTTGTGTCTTGTTGRTTTTGGTTTTAGGGAAAACTACGATTTTGAAGATATTGGGAGGGAAGCATCTGGTGGAGCCTGAGATGGTGAGAGTTCTGGGAAGATCTGCTTTTCATGACACTGCTTTAACAGTTTCCGGTGACCTATCTTATCTAGGAGGAGAGGTTTGTTGCTTCTATTATTATTATTATAAGGAATGATGTTCTTAAAGTAGTTTCTTTTAGTTAACTTGATTATACCTTCTTGGATGCAGTGGAGAAGAGAAATTGCATTTGCTGGATTTGAGGTTGCCTTCCAAATAGATGTTTCTGCTGAGAAAATGATATCCGGCGTACCAGGTGTTGATCCTAAAAGACGAGAAGAGCTTATTAAGGTTTGACAATAGATTAGATTAATTTAACTAAGTTTCGATCTCGCTTTACTACTAGCAGTACATCTTTTGAGCTAAGGCAAAAATGGCTGCTCACTCATTCAGAAAATCTGGTTAACACCATACTTGGTAGAAGTAACTCGGATAAGCCTCGTAGATGTTCAATTCTTTCGGATATTTGTGATATCATTAAACTTCATTTTACCTTCTACTCBGGATCTCTGCCTTGCTTTTCACTAGTTCTTCCCCAAATTGGAAGTTCCATTAAGAAATTGTTTACAATTTTCCAATAGAGAGAAGTTACCATGAGATGGAACAAAATGTTTCATGTAGAATGGTAGATAGCTTATGAAAGGCAGTTCTTTCTAAGTTGCCCAGAGGGCATGGGAGAATTGACAATGGTATCGATTGAAATCCGCAAGGCCAAGGATTCCAATGTCCATCTGGACAATAAGCATACTCACAACTCCAAAAAAATTTATCTTTCTAGTTATGGCGCGTTTAATGTTCACTGCCAAGTAGCATTATTTCTGTTTTGGTAAGATTAACCTTGGAAATGCCCAACTCTTGCATTGGTACGTATTACTGTTTAATTTGACTATCACCTGCCACACATATTGCAGTCAAATGATCTTTCGCAAATRTGTAAGTTGAGGAATGACAAGTTACTTTATTAAACAGAAACAAGCATTACATCTGTTGAGAATTGCAGTACAGATTTTCATTCCTCACTCTTTCATTCTTTTTGTTAAAGATATAGTGGGCGACGTTACCTGTTAATATTTTGTAGATGCAGGCTTACAGGTTTCATTTTTTTATTTTTTCCTTTGTAATATAGGTCTTAGGTGTTGATCTATCATGGAGAATGCATAAAGTATCTGATGGTCAGAGAAGAAGAGTACAAATCTGTATGGGTCTTCTCAAGCCATTTACGGTATAACTGCCTGCAGCATCAGATATACTGTTATCTGTCTGAATGTGTTTCTCTGTAACCTCTTGGTTATTTCTTTTCATCCCTGTCCTGACAACATTAAACCCATCACCCTGTTTATATAGGTTCTTCTTCTTGATGAGATTACAGTTGACCTAGATGTGCTTGCGAGGGCTGACCTTATGGCATTTCTGAAAAAGGAGTGCACAGAACGTGGTGCTACAATTATTTATGCAACACATATTTTTGATGGTCTCGAAGATTGGCCATCTCATATTGTAAGATCGGTTTCCTATTTCTTCTTTTCTATGTCTTCATGTACAATAGYTTGTTATCACATTTACCATCAGCAACTCTTATTTTGCTTTTCAGTTGTATGTTGCTCATGGGAAGTTGCAACTAGCAATGCCAATGGATAAGGTTAAGGAGATCAGCAACATGTCATTGATGGTAGGAGATTTCCTTCACCTAAGATCCATGATTTAGAACTGCTTAGTCGCCTATGGTTAGTAGGATTGAGTGCAAATGTTGCACTGTTTTCACAAATATGGGATTTTGTATTGATCGGCAAGTTTGTCTCTTCTGAATATATGGTGGTTACACATTTCTGTTGGAGTTTCCCTAGCTTTTCTGCATACTTCTATTTGTGAACTTTTGGTGCTCGCGATTATGAAGCAGCTTATGGATTTTTTTGTGCAGAGAACAATAGAGAGTTGGCTGAGAAAGGAAAGAGATGAGGAGAGGAAAAGAAGGAAAGAGAGAAAGGCAAAAGGCCTACCTGAATATGGAAATCAATTGGACGGCACTCGTGTGACTGGAGATCCAGCTAGTGTTGCTGCCCGTGCACTAAACAATGGCTGGGCCGGTGGAAGGTTGCATTCCACCGTTGCTGGTGAAGAAAACTTTGTCCTTAGTTCGAATAGGGTTCTTAGGTAATGGTTGAATCCAATAAAAAACCCAGTCTTCAGGTCTTTTTAGGCTGTGTTTCAATTACCACTTCGTCGCCCAAAATAAGTTCATTTTCCGTTGTTGTAGCATAAAGGAATTTGACTAATGGAATTTTTACCATAATTCTTGTACGACAGCTTGTACATAGGCACAATTTGCCAACTGATCAGATGGAATATTACCTGGTTGGTGCACGCTCATCTGAACGAGTGAGGTCTCTAGATACATTTGGATGAATTCTTAATTTAACAGAGTGAGGTCTTTAGATACATTTGGATGAGAATTCTTAATTTAATAATAACTCTTTTTTTTTTTTTTCTGAGATTGAATTATTTCTTATCTTAAATTAAGCATTTATTTTGTTTTGCATCTTGGATCAAGATGACCATCCGAATATACGATTGTAATTTACGCTTACGAAGAGAAAAGATTCTAAATAATATTTAGAATGGAAAAAAAAAATCTTTTAAATAAGCCTAGCAAGAATGAAATTCTGTCCAACTGATACTTTAATTTAAAGCACTTGTTAACTCAAAATTTATATTTAAATCTTTTTCAGTTTCTGCCCTCTTAATGACACAATTTATTTAATTGAGCTAAATTTCTTGACTGACTCTGTTGTTTTCACTCTTCTGTGGCATGGTACTCTGCAATGAGTGGCGAAACATGAGACTACAACGATGATGTTAGAACTGTCCTTTTTCCTTTATTTTTGATGGCTTTGGATAAGAGATGAGAACAATAAAACAGCTCATACAAATTCTTAGCTTTTGGATATCAATTGTATTGAAAATATAAGCAGGAATGCAAAATCCACCATTTGAACTAGCTTGAAAATGAATGGGTGTTGAGTTCTCTACGATATTTTACTTGGATTCAGAGTACCAAATTCATCTCTACACTGGTCCTCCATTCAAGTTCACGTTCTTGAATCCAAAACCCATACTAATGGAAATGACAAGAAACTTAATGGCTCATTCTAGCTGGAGATTGGGACTAAAACATAGTGAAGAGAAATCCAGGATGTCGTTCAACATATAGAGATAAGGTAGGAGTAGGGTGTATTAAGAGACCAACATAGTAAGGTGGAAATCGACATAGAAATTAGGAGTTTTGATTGCTAAGCTGATTTGTGTTACCACTCGTACCTATTGCAGATTAAACCAGGCAAAATAAAAGAGAATGAACACTGGTGAATTTTCATAATACTAGATAAGAAAGAATAACTCTCAATATACGGCCAAAAGAACAAAGCTCTCTAAGCTAGAAAGTCTGAAACTAAATGGATCAAAGTGCCAAATTATATCGAAGCCAAACAAGCAAACGGAATGTGCGGTTCAATCTTGCACAACTAAGATCAAATAAAGAAAAAATACAAGACGCGAAGGAAATATCTGATGTTCCACTTTAGCAAAGACATATCTTCAAAATCATTGCTCTAGGCCTGTAAAAATAAATAAACAAAGCATATGAATTAGATGACCTGCTTTAAGAAGGTTCAACTTTCTCAAGAGTAATAATCAGGTTTCYCGTGTACCTTGTTAGCAATGTTGTTGGAGAGCCAGTCCAACCCCTCATAAAGCCCTTCACCGGATGTTGCACATGTGCTCTGGATATACCTGAGAGAATTGCAGAATACAGTTCTAAGTAATGGAATCGGGAATACTATGTGAAAACATGCAAACAGATATCCAAATAACACTCATGAGCACACCTTAAACCAAAATGGGAATAAATTCATGGGGTAAGGGTGCAGAAAGAAGAAAATGTTGTTGAATAAATAGAAATCTACCAGTGGCGTTGACGGAGAGAATGAAGACCAAGCTTGTCGGTGATCTCTGCTGCATTCATTGCATTTGGAAGATCTTGCTTGTTGGCAAACACAAGCAGAACAGCCTCCCTTAGTTCGTCCTACAAATATAGCCATTGAAACTAAAATTAGAAAGTTCATGTCTTGGCAACACATCACTATCAAGAGAGAACAGGACAGTTTGGGCATTAGATACACTACCTCATTCAACATCCTGTGCAGTTCATCCCTAGCCTCGACAATACGGTCACGGTCATTACTATCAACGACAAAGATAAGTCCTTGAGTATTTTGGAAGTAGTGTCTCCACAATGGTCGAATCTGAAAACAAAAATARTCGAAGAATTACATAAAGATTAGCCAGTTTGTAAATCATAAATTCGAACAATAAGACACAACTATAAGGAAACAGATATCTTAGTCGAAGAACTGATGGTTTTGAACACAATGTCCATAGAATTTTGATTAGAAGCATGTTTGATAACATGGATCCAAGTGTTAAGAGAGGATACACTTCTTTTCACCCTTTAAAGCATATGCTGTTTATTTTGGAGTAAAGGGCATTTTATATCTTAATTTGGAACCCAGATAAGAAAAACATACATGGATGTACATCTGCAAATGCATTTGATAGATGAAAAGGAAAAATTGTCTGCCACAGGATGTATAAGCTCCAATGCAGGAAGTAATCAAATGTACTGCTCATTTATCATCACCTAGCGATCCTACTGGAAAATAATGGTAGAATAAAATGTTGACATCTACCTAACTAAACCCTGCTCATGACCAAATTTAGAGCACATGAAACAGTTCAGGCTTTTTACTGAAGGACAACAAAGGGCATTCAAATTAATTCGTAGCTTATGATGCCTAAAYATGTTCACAGGGGAAGTACAAACTKAATGGAATTTTTTTAAACGAAATTTGCATGAAGTCACAGAAAGAAGGTCCATTTTGCCACGCGGTTCGTTGGCCCACAATATTCAGAGGGATCTAAATAGAGGGTAGGGAAGACGGATCAAGTAAACAAACAAACATGCTACTTAGCATCCTTATGTCCTCCGACAGTTGTTTGCAGGGAAATGACTAAACACACCTCTAAACATAAAGAACAGCTGCAAAAAAGAGATAAAGAAAACAGAAAATCAGAGTAGAAATTTTCAATAAAATATTGTTACCTTGTCCTGACCCCCAACATCCCAGACAGTAAAGCTGATGTTCTTGTATTCCACGGTCTCGACATTGAAACCTAGTAAAAAGTTGGAAAAATAGTTGAATACAATGTCTGMAGAAAACTTCTTTATTCACTTCATACATCTTGAACAGCTTAAGCGTTAGGGGCTCTAATTGTAAAATGGCTGGCAACTAACAAAATTTGACTGACAACGTTGGAAACTCAGGGATCTAGCAGCAGGCTAGAAATAAAAATTATTGATTCCATGATACGGATCTGGAATAGTCCGTGCAGTAGAATCCATAGATCAATAGACTATGTTGCACAACCAACTTGGGAAGTAGGGATTGTTTACATCATCMACCAGCCTCTATCAACCTCCTATTCCCCCACTCTCCAAGACCTCATCTCAAAGCAAATGAGTTAYGAATGATCTTTGAATGTTTCGCTAAACCTGGGTAAGCAAAAAGAGTGCACAGAAGCTAGTTCTATATGTACTAATGAGAACAAATTTCTACAAACACACTTTTCAAGGCCACAAAATACAATTCCTAAATCAAGTCGGTTAATCTTCTGAGTAGGCCTAAAATATTAACACTATTAACACACAGAACATACCAATGGTTGGAATGGTGGTGACAATCTCTCCCAGCTTGAGTTTGTACAATATTGTAGTTTTACCAGCCGCATCGAGACCCACCATCAGTATACGCATCTCCTTCTTGGCAAAAAGCCGGCTAAAGAGCTTGGTAAATGACAAACCCATCCTTCCCTTTTTATGCCTGGAGTAACCGATGGAGAAAATGAGAAGCCAATCTGACCACTTTACCAGAACATGCAATAGGTCCACAAATTAYGAACTAGGAGCTATTAAGCACCACATCTCAAATTGATTATGAGAATAAACTATATCAGGTTAAGGGTGTTATAACAAATCTTTCATTCACGATCCCCTTCAACTTTAACATAATTAAACTCTCTAAAATTAATAAAAAAATTTATAAAGCCTGAATTCTTCGCAAGACTTGGAAAAATTTTGTTTTATCTCACGCCAACACAAAATTTTATGTGAACAAATGCTTCAGAAAATAATCAAGTGAGCCCATACAATAGGATCCAGGAAAAAATGGCAGCTATTATCCTTTCAAAAGGAGCATGAAGGCCTGCAACAATAAAAGTGGAAAAGGTAACCAGCTCAAAGTCACATACAACTGAAATCTCGTSAACAGATTGGACAATGCAGCTTTGATATCCGAATTACTCAGTAATTTAATCCGATCTTTTCTCAATTTCAATTTGACGACATCAACAGCAACATTTGGATCCATTCCTATCTAAATGAATTTCAAAACTCAATCAACTACATCTCATTCCTACAAATACCCCGCGCAAGCATACAAACACAAATCAAAAAACAAGTCCAAGATATACAGATCAAGACTCTTCCTTTTTAACTTTTTTTTCCCCCCAAAAATGAGATCAGAATCAAACATCAAACAAAATAAGACACAAATCTGCACATACAAATCAGATCTAATCTAAATTCCAGATCTGCGACAAAACTCAAATCAGATAATCCAATACATTGAAATGATCTATCAGAACGATGAAGACACATCTAAGCATAACCAAATAAGAGAAATTCTTCAAAAGCAAGAGCTTACGATCGAGAATAATGCGATGGAGAGAGCAGAGATTGATCGAATTTCGATGAAGCGGGGACAGATCTTGAAAGACTGCCCTTAGGCAAAGACTCAAATCCAAGGTGGTGTAGCAAATGTGAGTTGCATAGAAAGATCAGGGCTTATATATAGTGCTATAATGGAAACGTGTCAATAGTCAGTTTCTAATTATTTATTTATTCAAATCCTAGAAAAARCAAAGTATTAAGTTGAAATATAAATAAAAAATATTTTTCCTTTTTTAGTTCTGAGATAAAAACCAATTTTATCGAATTAAAGTTTTTATTATCATACAACTAATTCTCGAATTTAATATTTATTGACAATTTAAAATTTTGATTTATATACTCAAACATTTACTCCAAAATAATGCGATACCAATCTATTAAAATATAGATGTAAAAACTCTCACGATCAACATTCAACTAATTAATGCACATATTTACCAATTTTCCTTCATTTTTTATTTAGTGAGCCATCAAAATAAATAAATAAAATTCATAAAATGTACTAAAACGCTATCTCTATGCCACAAATTCATCTTTTAAGTTTTTAACTTATCTTTATGTGATTAAGGCTTTATTATGAAATATTTTCGTGTGGAAAAAGAATATTTTTATTATTATTATTTTTAAAAAATCTTTGAATTTTTTTTCCTTTTCATAAAATATTATTTTTATATATTATCAATTTTAAAGATATTGTAATTAATATTATTGTTTTGGAGTCCTTTTTAATTATAACTTTTACTATCCCTGAAGGGATATAATTGTTGTATTGATAAATTTTCAAATCTTTATTATTATCATATTTACACATTCCTCCTAGGAATAGAAAGTTTTATTTTTTTAGAGTTTCAACTATTTTCTCTTTTTAACGATTAGTAATTTTATTTTTTCGATGCATATTTATGTATCAATAATTTATTATTCTCTCAATTTTAAAATAACTTTCTATTTGGATAGAATTACGTATATTAAAGAATTACTAATATTTATAAGATTGTAATCTTAATGATAATTCTAATATTATTTAATATATTTTTATTTTTTAAAGTTGAATAAGTTATGAATTGGGATAAGCAAAATAAAAAAATAATTCAACATTATATTATCATATTTTTAATTCGAATTTTGAAATAATTTTGTTATCATTTTAAAATTAATATATGATATTGGAACTTTTGTATTGAATGATTACCTTTAAGAATATTTTTAATTCAATTACCTATATATTTATGTTGATAAAATTCTCAAATTTAAGTTTTTTAATTTTTTTATTTTCCTTTCTTCCTCTTTTCCCTTTGCTGCCAGAACTGCAACCGATCCAAATTTACTTTATCACTAAAAAAATGTCTTACTAAAAGATAATATTTTACTTTAATTTTGCTACAATTTTGTTCCCGACCAAGAAATGATTTCCATTTAAAAGATTGTTAGGCTTAGTAGAATTAGCCTCGTAATTGATTGTTTTACCATCTAACTTAGATTGTTGATCTTAATAGAATTAGTTAGGTTGATTAAAATAATTTTGAAATAAATTTTCGCTCACTAAAAATAGATTTTGCCATGCAATTCAAACTGAATTCGATCCAATTAGTCTAATCATTATTACGAAAATATCGAGTTTAAAAAAAAATATATCGTAATTGAATTTATTTTGATATAAAAAACCCAATCTTGTACACACTCAATACATGCTATCCACAAACATTAACCCGATTAAGAAAACATATTTTGAGACCAGAAGGCAGACCAGAACCCTGTTAATTCTTAAGATTTCCGAGTTTGGGAGATCTATCTTGCTATATATAAACGTGTACATCAACTTTTGAAGCCATGATGTTCCGAGCTTAATTAGTTCAATGAGTTACACTGTGTGATCTTTCCTGGCTAATGTTTATCATGATGATTCTTGTATACTTGAGACTGTGGCTTCAACATTTGTATTTGAAGGCTTGGATAGCTGTACTTCTAGGTCAGGATCTGTGCTGAAGTGATCCCGGAAATCCTTTTCAATGCCTTTGGTTTGCTTAATTTCTTGATTCTTTCCCCAGAGAACGCCGTAAAGTCCCATGACAATCAGAACAGATCCTATAACACTGAATAATCACAACAACTTCATCAGTAGGTCATGCGATTTAGGAGAATGATGCTATCATCCCTGCAGGAAATGAAGGATGATCAATTATCAGTAGGTAGATTACTTACGTTCCGGTGTATAATTTCTCTTGAAGTAAAGCCCAGCTGAGAATAGCCACAATGACTAGCAGTGAGGGGCTGAAAACTGATACATAGAGAGGACCTTTTCTTCCAATACACCATGACATAAGGCAAAATGCTACAGCAGTGCACACAATCCCCTGAAACAAGAGTTTATCTTTCAATATTAGTCCTCAGAGAGTAATAACAAGAACAAGAGGACACGCTGTGATTAACAATACCGCGTAAAGGCTGGAAACAGCTCTAATTCTAGAATTCAATGACCAAGCTGATATGTTGTGATCAAAGCAGAAACCGATGATAACACATTCAATGCTTGCCATGAAACACATTAATGCTGAGCTAGAGTAGGGTGCAGCATATTGCTTGCCGACCCTTGCCTGGTGATAAAAGATAGAGAACATTATATGTTCATGTCAGCAATGGCAAGGAATAATAACTATTGGCACAAATGCAGAAATTTTTTGATCTTACTTGGATAATTAACCATATAGCCCAAGAAACTGAACTAGCGATCAAGAGAAATGGCCCCAACATGAAATTTCCATGGTTGCTAGTATTTTTGTTCCTTGAATTGTCTGCAAGTTTCCAATGAATGCTTGATTGACCAATTCCAATCACGGGTCCATGGTAGAATGACAATAAAATCGCCCCACCTACGCAGATCATAGTCCCCAACACCTTGCCTACTCCTGCCTTAGTCCTGAGTCCTGCACTTTCTAATCTGTCAAAGAGAGAACGAAAAACGATGAAACAAACTGTTTTCCTAATAAAAGAAGTCGCACAAGAAAATCGAAGGGAAAGATGAAAGGATTACCCAAAAGGAACAGCTAGAAGAAAAGTGATTGCTGGGCTTAAATTTGACAAAGCACATGCAACAGTCGGAGTCGAATTCTTTAGACCCACAAAATAGCAGATTTGGTTCATTGAAGCCCTGCATATTTGGTTAAACTCAGATACTTAGGTTGAAAATATGTGCAAAATGTTAATGGTTCTCAAATATTTACTAGTGTAGCGTATCCTTCTAAAGAAGAGAAATTACCACCCACTTACCCAAAAATGGAGCACAAGAAAATCTGGAAAAGGACAGAGATGGTTAGCCGGGGCCTTGTTTTCCTGCACACGAAGATACGTAGAAAAGCTTTTTTTCAGTTAAATGTCTCAGGGACAAAAAAAGAATACATGGGCTGTTTCAGAGCAGTAAGAGAAGCAAAAAGAACATGCCCTTTGTTAAATATCTAAAGAAGCAGACAAAAGATGCCCATTTTGCTTATGAAACAGTTGATAAAAAGKTACGCTAATGACTTATGAGAATGACATTTACAACTAATTTGAGGCTTGCTAGAACCTATGCATATGAGAAAACTGTAMGGGAGCATATRGACTATCGAGCACCAAGATTCATAAACACAACGTGAAACGGAAGCCTTTTCTCCAAAGGATTAGATGACTGACTTTCTTACTAATTTATATACTAATTATACTACTACTACCACGTCAGTTTGATGTTCGAAGCAAAGTAGTTAACTTGTAGGTTAATCCCAGAAATCTTCGCCCAGAAAGCACRAAAAAGATCACATAGAAAGCAAGAACAAGGTGCAAAAAGCAGAAGCCAGGGCACTGGTCGAAGGTGCTAGTTGAGGTTCTGGCCAGAAAAAGCATGTCAAAGGTGTGAAAGTGAGAAGATCAAATATGCGTGGCCGGCTATATACTGTTTACATATTTTCTTCAACAAACGCTCTACTACTTCAAAAATTTCTCAACTTCAGTGATAATGTGTAATAAAAATGATATTTTCTCTATTGAACAAGAAAAGCAAAATGATACAGAAGATACTGATATGTGGGTTTTCTATTTCATATTAAATCATGATACAGATCACCATAAGAAGTCATGATAAATGATCTTAGTCATTTACTCATTAATGGAACCACTACAACAAGGATTGACGATGAACCAGTCGGATAAGTGATGACCAAAATAAAAAAAATAAAAAAATAAAAAATAAAAAATAAAAAATAAAAGAAAGAGAAGTATGAACGGAGGGAGACAATAAACCCAGTTTTTCGTTCAAGATTCCAAACCCTTGATGGGTGTCTGCGTCCAAGAAAAGTACTGCAGAGTATGATCATGGTGGAAAAGATGTTCGTTTTCAAGATGCTAATTCAGATACAAAGGAAATCAAGAAAATGCATTGCCTARGCGTGAACAGAAAACACACGCATCAGTTCGTACCTCTCCAAGAAATAGGCAAATGGGGCGATAGATATGGTAGCAAAAAGTTGCCTATAAGCAACGTGAACAAAAGGGTTCATGCCAGAATCCATAGCGAGTTTTGAAATAATGTTCATTCCAGCATAGCCCATTTGCACAATAACCATTGTCAAGAAAGGCAAGAAATCCCCAGCCATAATTTCGTCTTTCTCCAGTTCAACTTCTTGATAAAGAAATGAAGATCAAAAGGAGAAAGAAGAAAGCAATTTATTTGCCTTCTCTCTGCAAATGATGCAAGAGAAGAGTACAGGTGTAGAGTAGCTGAGCTAGAAGAAGACATTTATAGAAAACGGAAAGGGCTTCAAGAAATCATTTGTCCATGCGAAACGGAGGGAAAAGATAAAAATAACCGAAAAGGGTTTCTTGTTGCACATGTGGTTCATGCATATAGATCATAGAACACAAGCTTTGCCATTCTTGAATAAAGTGACTTTCAGTTAGTCACTGTGATTCATTGCCAGCTTCTTCACCGATACTTGCAGCTACTGAATTGCTCTTCGATCCATACCCAGAAATGGACAAAAAGTTGTGAACCTTTTGAACTTATATTCAATGATAAATTCGCCGTTACACTTTTGTTGAAACCATGAAATTCGTTTTGTCCTAGAGTAAGGAGATTGCTAGATGACAAATTTCTGAAGCGTGTTTTATATTCTTTTCAATTTTCCGATTTCTTGAACAATTTGGCAACTTATTCCTATAAGCTTTCTTCTCTCAGAAATCAACCCTTGTTTTTAGTTTCCTTACAATTTAGTACAGTAGAAACATATATAGTAATTTACCAAAGAAAGGAACTAAGTTATATATTTATACTTGAACTCAATTGCCTCTTAAGTAACGACAACTTACGAAATTCTTTTTCAAGTTAGTTACAAAATGGATGTTCAAGTTTTTTTGTCAAGAACGATGATATCTTAACTGTATAAAGAATTTTTTACTATATAAAATAAGACGTTATTCAACAATACATTCGTGGGGCGTTGAATATCAATCCTCACTCTACTAAAGAAACACTAAARCCCTTAAACGTTATAGCTTACGTCACTTCCTTGTTTCTTTTTTCCTTTTCTAATTGAAAATTTGTTCGTCATATTTATTCAATTGAGATTGTATTCACCATTCTGGTAAATTGTTGAGGTAGGAAGCACAAATACTAACTTTCTTAGAGAACTGAATGCAAATATCCAAAACCACAAACTGTAACTTGAGTAGTGATATACTAAGGGAGCATTCCAGTCGAAGTTTCAGTTGGCTTGCTTTATGAGCAATTTCCAATACAGTAATTAGTATTTGTTTAACCATTCAATTAAGATTTTAACTATAATCGATAAAGTCTTTCTAAGACCATATTGGATCGGATATAAAGTCTTTCTAAGACAAATATATTTAATATGGGATAAAGTACTATCGTATCAGAAAACCTATATAAGGTCTAAAGCTTAAAATCAAACTCCAATTAACATATTGCTGTAACTTGAGGCCGAGCATACCATGATGATCCAGTCCTTGAATATTTTGCCTAACCTAGTAGTCAGAAAACAATTACAATTGATCGTGATTATGTATTTTGCCTTGAGGTTAAATATGTACTAGTTTTCGAGTTGTTGAAGTCCGACAAAGGGTACTTTATGAGTTCTTCTTTGGCACTATGGTGSTGGATTAAGAGGCGGTGGTGCTTGAACAAGGACCATTGGAAGTCAAGAATCGTTGTCTGCTAATTCGTCCTTGGCAATGGCAACAGGAGAAGTATTGGCAGATTATAGGCATTTTGTTTGCAATCTAAAGTGCCGCACAGTCGGGGAGTAGTTGGGGTCGGCTTACGGTGTTCTGGGCTCATATTACGAGCCTCGTTTCTCTGAGGAATTGCCCGTCTGGACTTGAGGACTATTTAGGATTTCTGGCTCTTTCCCCTTAGTTAGGATACCCTCCCATGCTTGATGCATAGACTTCAGCAGAGATCAGCTGCTTATCCAATTAGATCTCCTATCGGTTCTCTTATTCTTGTAATACAGGGTATTTATTTTTAAAATAAATAATAATTAGAAGAAAAAAACTCATCATATTTAATTTTTCTAATTCAATTTTCTCATGGAATGATTTACATACACAAATTAGCTGATCTGAAACGTTAAAGAACACATAGTCAGGCCAATGAAGCATAGGACCAATTAGCCCAGTAGAGAGCCGATTGATACTACACTCCAAGCACATCTCGGCTGGTGTTTGAGACTGGAACAAGCACTACACCATACTGCAAGAATCCTATTTCTTTTCTATATCATAACTTAAGTGAAGTTTCAAGGAAACAACCACAAAACGAAATTCCCTTTCTTTTTTTTTGGTCAATAGGCGTTTCATTGTTTCATTTTCTCCTTTCTTTTCCTTTGTTTTGTGTTCCTTAATGAAAGTATATCTATCAAAAGAAATAAAATATTATATGCCAAACCCGAATATTTTCACAAACAAAATATAAAAAATCCTAACATAATTGTTCCAACTAGAGAATGTGCCAAGGATATATCTTACAAAATGATTGGATCAAAGAACAAAGCTCTCTAAGCTAGAAAGTCTGAAACTAAATGGATCTWAGTGCCAAATTATGAGAAGGGAATACAAGAGAAGTGTTAGGAGCCAAAAACTTTTTATCCAGAGAGTACCACCCAGATGCAAAAAACATTATAACCTAGTAGTAAGTCTATTACGAGAGATCCATTACACTTCAATAGACAGTGGACTCCTTAACATTCTGAACCATATCTCAGTTAGACAGGTTTTCGCCTACACAACTCCACCTCAGTTAATCCGACTCGAGTAAAAACCCGAGCACGAAACATCTCTGCTGCACCACGGGGCATTAAGGGATTTTCCTTTATGTTCCTTTTGAGAAAAAGCTTCAACGGTTACGTAATCTATGGCACCCCCAACCAATCTACGGTTGAGCTTCACAATGTCCTTGAGTGCATAATTCTCCCCCTACAAGCACCACAAAGGAAAAAAGAAAAAATAGTTCCAATCTTCTTTTAACTGAAATAATTGAAAAACTTAGAAAACAGTGTAACTATAGTGATAAATACCTCGGAGTTGTACACGTCGAGAGCCTCGGTTGCAAAACAACATAGCCTTGAGTAGATTAGAGTATCACGAATGYTACGTAATGGCACAACAGAAATTGCCCGAGCACCCGCGGGGAAATCAACCAAGTTAATGTCAAAGCACTAAGGAAGAGAGTAGATATCAATCAATGATTCATGTGTCAGAGGTAAAAAGATCCATCATTAGACATAAAATATAGAAGGATTTTGTTATCTCGCTTCGACGGAATTGATCAAAGTACCTGATTCACTTTTCATAATCAACCCTTTCCTCACCAGGACACAAATAACTCTTCGGACGTTTACCTATTACCTTCCTTAGCCTCTCGATAAATTATTATATTTATGTACTGAAGTTTATTTGATACTTAGTCAAGCTCCGATAGGATCTCCAAAATAGTACTTATTATTTCCCAAATCAGTGGAATTAATGTACAAAATCATGATGAGATGATACTTTAAATAATTGAAATGATCATTTATCCCTTAATATTAATTCATTTTTGGCACATTCATTAAAAGCTTTCATTTTATATACAAATAGATCAACCCCTTCCTTCGTTTTTACTTATTAAATAGGTCATTTTCTCAGAATATTCTAAGAAAATGCAGGGTAATGATTTTGGATCAAATTTGATCTTGGCATATGATCAAAGATAAGGGAAGCACCGTGACCACGGAGGGATGAGTAATCAACCTTCTTGCCATGAAGTTTCTGGAACGGAGATAACRTATCCAAGACTCGAGATAGTTGTCTACTGATAAGTCAAGTTACAGTACCAAAAGCTTCCACCCAAAATCCTTTTGGAACATGACCATGGAAAAGCAAGCTCCTCTCACCCATTCCCTTTTCCTCTGAGGTATGGAGATAAGAGAATTGATGATTGATAAAGTAAATAAGCTCTTAATTTACGATATTGAAATTCTCCTTCACTATCAGATTAAAAAGCTTTTTATCGCTACACTAAACTGAGTTTATATAAATTTTTTTATACATTCCAAAAAATCTTATTTCCTCTTGAAAGGGAAGAACCAGGTAACTCGAAAACATTCATCAAAGAAGATGACATAATATTTGAAATGTTGAAAGGATGAGACTGGCGCTGGTCCCATAAATCATAATGAAATTTACCAAGAAATTCAGTTTAATGTTCTGCGGAAGATAAAAAGGGAAGCCGGCAAGACTTTGTCAATTGATAGCTTGTGCACACAGGTGCATTAATCTCATTTTTGCTAGAAATTAAAAACTCCGATAGCAAAGATGCCAGATGTCATCAGTGACCACTTAACATCGATTGGAGAAGTAGACCGTCGTAGGATTGAATTGCAAAACATAGAGGACTCCTGATCTATTCCCCGTTGCGATCACTTGTTTGGTCTCCTTGTGCTTAATCACAAAACCAGTTGAAGAAAATTCAAAATCACATTGGAATTGAGATGTTAATTGGCTGACTGATAATCACATGGGAAGTTTTAGTTTACCAGCCCCAACGTCCAAGTTCTTGGTCCCAGAGTGTGTGACTTGCAAGGTTTCAATATTTTCCACCATAATTCTATCAGATCCGAAGTATGGTTGAATAGAATCAAGCTTACCAACATCAGAAAACCATGCATTATCTTGACTATCTGAGAGGGTCATTGCATCAAATGCTTGGTTCACATTTTGGCCGACAGGACTAGTTGAACCTTTTTTAGCAACGTCGAGCATTGTGATTCCATCTTTCCACAGATTTGGCATTGAACTCCCTTCTTGTTCTGTTATTGACTTGAGAAGTTCCCTTTTACTTGTCCTTGACTTGTGTGAATCCTCCACCTTTTGAGCTGAAACCTCCTTGTGACTGGCCTTGTTTTCCCTTCTTAAATTTTTATTTTCTGCATTCTTTCCTTGGGAATGTTTACTCAAGAAAGCCACATATTGATTAGTTCCATCAAAACTCCCAGATGTATGAAGAGTTTTTAAAGTGTCATGATTCTGTAGAAGTGGAACTATCTCTCTATTAGGTTGGAATAGGAGGTTTAAGCATACTGGTCACAGATGACTCATAATCAGGACCTAATCCTTTCAATAGAGCAAAAACCTTTTGACAATCAGACATAGGCTTTCCTATAGGTGAGAGATCATCACATATTTGTTTGAAAATTCTGAGATATTCAGACATAGTCTTACTTTCCTTAGCATGATATTGTAGCTTTTGAGAAAGGAACAACTCACACTCTTGTAAGCCTGGAGCAAAGGAATCAACCAAAGCATTACATACCCCTACAGATGTACTTACTCCAACCACAATGCCAAGTGCTTCTGAGAGCATGACTGTAATCCATCCACGAAGCAATCGGTTTGATCGCCTCCATGATGTGTAGTTCAGATTTTCAAAAATTCTGTTTTCTTCAGTGTTTTCTGCATTTGAAGTTTCAATACATCTTTCTGGAGTTGGAAAACTTCTGTCAAGAAAGCCAGTCATTTCTTGATTCCCAACCAAACCCATCATTTGGGTTTGCCATAGCAGAAAGTTTGAATTTGTCAACTTGATGGACACATAGTTTGTAATGTTAGAGAGGATGGATATGGATATTTTGCAGATGTTGAAGAGACCATTGGCTCTGATACCATATAAGGATTTCAAAGATATAGAAATGTAATAGGAGGAATTCTATATTTCAGTATTTCAGAAGATTACATAATTGTTTGTATATATACTGTGAGACCTATAAATGTATATGCTGAAATCATGCTATCAATGATTTACATATGTGCTATAATCTTGTCAATCAATCAAGCCTCAATATCTTGCAATCAAGTCTCAGTGATTTCCTCAATACTTGCTAAGAAATAAGTTGTAGATCCTGTTTCTGATAAGTGGCTTCTGTTAAGTATTATAGTTGGATAAATAGATAGCTAATACTCGAAGGATGACTAATATATACTTGTTTCTAGCCCTGGGACACGTAGTTATCTCTTCCACCCAACAAATGGGGATCAAAAGAATCAAGAAGCACTAGAATGTAAAGAAATTGAATATGAAAGTGTCAGATGTAATTAACTCACCTGTTCTTTTTTCAATTAACAGCAGAAATCTAGTATGGTATAACTTTTTGCTAACTTATTACATGCTTACAATTGTATTTTCCAAGATCTCATTATTATCTTTAATGCCTGATGGAGGGCAATTTTCAGTAGATTGCTCTCTAGTCTTTGT
The DNA here is from genome assembly GCA_001752375.1 of Rhazya stricta. Classification (NCBI taxonomy): domain Eukaryota; kingdom Viridiplantae; phylum Streptophyta; class Magnoliopsida; order Gentianales; family Apocynaceae; genus Rhazya; species Rhazya stricta. Next base: position 1,957,615 of record MEJB01000006.1, read on the forward strand.
AGAAGTTATGACTTTGAAAGCCTATTTCCTGAACTTAAAACATGAGCATCAAAATAAAAGAAAAGGTATTTTCCTTTCCAGTGCTACTGAAGAGAGTAAGGGGTTTTCTGAGCTTTGGCTCAAACTTTGTTATTGCTTACTCTAAATTCATGGACTTGTGTTAGGCTAATGTGGTGGCAATTATCTGTGTTTAAAACACACAAAAGATGTATTCCTGTGTTTCTAAACAGAGAATTATGTCAGAGAGAGATTTTACTCGCCACGCAATATAATCTGATGAAAGCATGCAGAGATGCAAACAAGATCCATGTTCCCATAGCAGATTACATACAGAAAACATGCTTTTTGTGTTTACTAGCATATAGTTAATCGTATAGCAACTGCAGGATCTTTCTACTATAACCCCTTTGTATGTCCAAAGTGAATAAAATGTTCCTGCATTTTGAAGTATTATCAACAAACTTCCAAAAGGTATACCTACCTCAGCTCCAAAATCAATGCGTCGTCTCTCTCGGTTTTAACCGCCATTAGAAAACCAGGAGAAGGTGCGAAGAGCAAGAAGATTTTTCCTGCTCTAAAACGTGGGATCTACAACATTCCAACAAACAAAGAGAACTTACACGTTATGCCAAGTCGGGGGAATTTAACGTAGATGAGAACTTATACGTCTATCACCTCCTCTACAATCTCCTCCACAGTCAGCCATATATTCTCAAAAATCACCTGTTTCTAGCTTTCCATATCATCCACAGTACCATCACTACCATCTCAGCCTTATCCTCCATCACCCTCTGCCCTCCCATGATTATTTTTGTGAGCACCTCCGCCACATTCTCCGTTCACTAAAATTTTTAGGACTTTGGGCAGGAAATAATCTTATATTCATAAATGCTTAAGCAAAACACATAAAATAAATAGAAAGAAAAAGAGTACATACCTTCTCGTCAACACAGCTGAAGTGTACCGAAATGCAAAATAATCTTGTAGACTTGAAATTTTTATTAAGAAGACTTGACCCGACTCTGTGTTTACGAGCCAGCTTATTTCCAAACATACCGCTGGGAGGGAGTTTATAGTTGGGGCCTGCTTTAAAGACGTTTTCTATTTCATTGGGCCCAAGAAGGAAAACCCATGAGCCCAATATGCTCTGCCTCTAGTACCTAGTTGGGCCAGATGACTAATAGACAACTTAAACTCTAGCCCAAAAGTCTGATGCTGAATCTTCCGAATCCAAAAAGATTTCGTCAGTGTCTGATATTCCGAGCCTAGTGACTGGACAGGCCCAGACATCATCTTCAACTGCTATCTCAATAGTTAAATCATTTCTGCTGTATAACTAAATAAATATTATGTATCTTATTATATTATACAATTTCAACTGAATCGCTTTATTAGAATTACTACAAGATGGTCGACAAACCCAGCTTGGCCGACCACTCCGGCCGAATGCCTTCGCTCTGAACCGACTTTYTTAAGTAAGGATAAGTATGATCACATAGGTCGAATCAAAAGATGAGGTTAGCATAGGAAAATACGGCCTTCATCATTTGAACCACATCATAGCTTCATGGGGACATGGCTAAATTTTTGGGAGCTTCAACGACAGTGAAAAAAAGGCATGGCAAAGGATTCTCAATCTAATCAAATCTGACATATAACTTTTATAATCTCAATTCTTTCATTTTAGAAACGTAAATTTATTTATAATTTCATAAACAATGATCCAATCTGATAAATTTATAATCAATTAATTTTAATCACGAGAGCAAATTTTCACAACTAATATACATAAGATTTTCTTTTTACTCTTTTSTTTTAAACTCCTTTAAAAAAAATCCTCACATTATAATGGTATTAGATGTGTATATTCTATCTGAGTATCAAATTTCAAATATATAAGTTAGGTAAGTTTATTTTTAATTTAGCTACAAATATATTGATATTAGTTGATAATAGTTTATTCAAAATAAATATTAGTATATCTCCACTTATTTGTATATATGTAAGATAAATATCGACTTGTCTTTTATATAATTAATAAATAATAAATGTATTTACATTTCATATCCACTTTCCTTTTTATAAAGGAACATTATGAGTAATAGTAAAGTCATGATTTCGATGCTAGAACGCCAAATACATGCAAAAGGAGGAAAAACCAAGCCTCGATTCCGATAGCCGGAAGAGAGGGTTAGAGTCGGAGAATCAAGAAGAAGCCGGCGAGCTGCTTCTAATTTTCAGAATTTCACCATTAGGATAAAGTTTAAGATTATTTGTAGTGTAGTCGAAAATTAAGTTTAGATAATTAGAAGTACACCCCCAATCATTTAATCCTTCTCAATCAAATCCCCAAGCCACAAGAAGAGATGAGATGGCAAATACCTAGACTATTAAACAGGAAAGGTCCAGAAAACAGGAGTCTTATGTCGGAAACATGTGGTCAGCCCCAGTTCAATGGGGAGGGAGTGGGCGACATCATGAACAGATGCGTCCATCATTTTCAGCAAACTAGTAAAAGCCAAAAAGCCAAGAATCAATGAGCTTACTCAAATTCTATCAGTGCTTCTCCCTTATCAATCGCTCACATGGCCTCGCTCTGTTCCCTTTCTTTCTTCAATGCTCTTCTTCTCATTTACATTTTTGTTAGTTCTTTGCCAATCTCAGTTCTGTGTCTGTGCAAGAACCMGCCAATCATTTTCAACTTCGGAGATTCCAACTCGGACACGGGTGGACTCGTTTCGGGACTCGGTTTTGAAGTTAATTTACCAAATGGTCGATCTTTCTTTCGCAGATCAACTGGGCGGCTGTCGGATGGTCGTCTTATCATTGATTTTCTTTGTGAGTCTTYAATTTTCTTTGGAGTTTTTTACCAGCCATAAAAGCTACTCTCTTTGGTATGTAATTATGGTGAAAGCTACCCTTTTTGTGCATCTTTTTGTGCATCATTATTACTTGTTCAAGTGCAATTTGACAATGTATGTAATTGCTCACCTGCATGATGAATCACATAGAGGGAGAAGCCGAGAAGTTAAGGTGTTAAGGAGGATTTTCACTGAATTATTTATTCACATAGATAGGAAGCTATTTGCTTATAATTCGAAAGTGTTCAATTAACCACATGRGACAATAAAAAGTGACTAATAGTAGCGAGTTTAGGGGGACTTTAAAGACTGATACTTAACATTTTTTCATTTGATGGTCTCTATTCACTTCAATTTTGTTTTCCTTTTCTGGTGTTTGCCTATTTCTCTGGTACTGTTTACAACATTTACGCAGTTATACATCATGTTGTGTGTCTGATTTGATCAAGGCCTGCAGTTCTGTTTATGCAGGCCAGAGTGTGAACACAAGTTTCCTGAGCCCATACCTGGATTCACTGGGAGCTACTTTCTCAAATGGGGTCAACTTTGCAGTGGTCGGTTCTTCCACTTTACCTAGATTTACGCCCTTTTCCTTGCACATTCAAGTCATGCAGTTCCTCCATTTCAAAGATCGCTCCATTGAGCTGKTGACTGCAGGTAAATTCACTTTTCCCCTTTTATATGCAACTATTTCATCTTGAACAACTTCTGGGCTCTGTAGATTGTGCTGTAAAATAAATTCACTGGAAAGATCGGAATATATCTATTCCAACCTATCTTTTTCACTTGTAATGATACTTGCCTGTGCTCTGTTAGATGATATGCCCAATACAGAGCGGGACATCAAATAAGATATGCAACCATGAGCGTATTTTTTCGTTAAGGTTTGTAACATACTCGATATACGCGTATCTTTTTCATGAGTTTCTTGCAGCCGTCCAGCAACATACCCAAAATTTAGGGGTGAAAATTTTGGAACCATAAAAGAAGGATTAATAATCCATTCACCAATGAAGGGTTAGGAAAAGGAGGATAAGTTTCTAAGCAAGAATAGAGAATTTTGTGGAGAACCTTCTAGATAAATGTGGAAAATGAATTCTAGTTCTCTAATCCCAAAGAAATTCTGGGACATGAGCGAAATAGTCGCATGTTGAACTTTCTGGTGTAGCATAGAGAGAAATACAATGGGAATAAAAATATGAACCTCCACATTGCTTTAGTCTGTTCTGAAATTTCGTTTTCCTCCAGGTGCCGCTGCAGAAACTAAACAGCAATCAATTAAATTTCTTTAAACTTGTTTATAATAACTGAATGAAATCACCATATTTGTGTGGGACATGCTTTTGCTTTTGATTAAGAAACTAATTCAGCATAAGGTCAAATCTAGAACTTGAATTGGATCCTTTTTGTGTAACTACCGAAAACAACAAACAAATTGATCCTTTTTATACCTTCTTCCTTTAATTTTTCTTTTTGTTCTTACCATTGGTCCAATTGTCTTTAGTCTGCATCTCAAGGACACATATTGAACCAGACATATGCAATATATTGCTGTATTAGGTTCAAGAAATTTGATTGGTGAGGAAGGATTCAGCAATGCTCTATATATGGTTGATATTGGACAAAACGATCTTGCTGATTCATTTTCTAAGAATCTATCTTATGCACAAGTTGTCAAGAGGATCCCCTCCATAATTGTGGAGATCAAGAATGCAGTTGAGGTCAGTTTAGAAGCTGATTTACTTTTAGTGCTCTCCCCACCCTTTCCCACTACTTCCAGTCTTCCAATGAGAAATAAAAAAGAACAGTATAAGAAGGACATAGTTCAACGGTACATTATAAGTCTGTTCAACTAGTCTTCGCCCAAAAGTGAAGAATAATTATTGTTCCTCGATCTTTTTCCACTTACCTACTCTTGTTTGTTCCATATAAAAGGATGATATTGTAGATCTATATTGCCTTTATCCTGTTCTGTTGAGTGTTTCTTCATCCCTTTTTCCCCGTTTCTTTTTTAATTTTATTTTATTACTTTCAACAAGCATATTAACTGTTATCAACTAGATTCCATAAACCCACAGGCCGTGAAAGTTGTCCAGGATATGTATGATTTACATCCCTGGTCCCCGCTCCCTACACTTCACCTGGGTGATTGCAAGGCTTCTTCTGGAAGTTGATGTTTGCTAATCTACCTCCACTCTGAATATAAGGCATTCCACTCTCCAGATTATCCTTCTGTGCTTTTCAAAAAGTTCCCTAATATCCTTCCTGTGTCGAGGGTTATATGGTATAGTATCTCTAGAGTATCAAAACCCTTCATTTTGCAGGTTTCATTTTCGCTAGGCATAAGTAGTAGAATCGACTTCAATAAGGATAATTTGCTTTTATTTATTAGGAGTAAATCCCAAGTGCAAGAGTGGCTAGTAAATGATCTGTTCGAATTTCCTTAGATTTTCTTGGAACTCTTCTCGTTCTGTTTCTAATCTTCTTTCTGGTTGAGTAGCAAAAGGCGAAAGAAGTATCTTCTGGTACGAATTCCTTCTATTCAWGCCAATAGCAGAATACTTGAAGCCATACATATGAAAAGCTTGTCATGGACCCTGTACAGGAGTATTGTTAGTACGTTATGATGTTCAGACCATGCAAGACGGCATTATAGTTTTATATTGAGTAAGGCATTTATTAGGTCTGAATAAGTCATAACTTCAGTCTATGAAATGCAGACAATCTATGCTCAAGGTGGCAGGAAATTTTGGATCCATAATACCGGACCATTGGGATGTCTTCCTCAAAAACTCTCATTAGGTCAAAAAACTTCGAGTTATCTTGACCAATATGGCTGTCTTTCCGGCTATGATGATGCTGCAGTAGTGTTTAATGAAGGACTTTACCATCTATGCCAAGAGCTAAGATCAGAACTGAAGGATGCTACTATTATTTATGTGGATATATACACCATCAAATATGACCTCATAGCCAATTCCAGCAAATATGGTAAGCGTTATTATGCAAAATCTTCTGTAACGATTATGGAAAGGTCCTAAAAATTTTTTTAGGCCTTTTTATTACCATAAAAACATGTATAATTTCACATGGAATCATATTACTGAAATTTAGAATTGTACAGATTCAGCTTTAGATCTTGCATTTGATCAATTGAAACCAAACATGTAACTTGATGGGTCATGACTCAAACAAATAAATAGTGGATGCCGGAAAACAAATACTATGAACAGACTCTGAATCATCTTTCATATTTTCTAGCTTTTAGTGCTTTCAATTGGAATTGTAGTGTGACCCACAACTAGTAACTTATGAGAAGCAAAACATGCTCCAGATTATGTCAGATAATCCTTCTTTTGAACACGGACCAATTGAAGATGGAATCAAGTATTTATGTTCTGATTTATGCCATTCTAGTTCTTTTTGTTCTCTTTTCACCATTTATTTTTCAAAATGATATTCTTATAGGTCAACTTCAAAGGCTTCTGCATGTAATTTACATATTTGTATGGAATCAAATCATATTGATTGCTTCAGACTTCAAGCACTGTTAGTTTGTAAAGCTAATTGTCCTTAATGGATAGAATTGAAATAACGTGTTCTGTTTTCACCTTCCCCATTGCTCATGCAGGCTTTCCAAGTCCATTGATGGCATGCTGTGGATTTGGAGGACCTCCATATAATTATGACATCAGGGTGACTTGTGGTCAGCCTGGCTACCAGGTCTGTAGTGAAGGATCAAACTATGTAAGTTGGGATGGAGTTCATTATAGTGAAGCTGCTAACAGCTTTATAGCCTCAAAAATTCTTTCTACTGATTATTCTTCTCCACGCACAGCCTTTGATTTCTTCTGTCAATGATGTGACCCTTTCTTTCTCTTTCTTTTTAGTACGAAGTACATGTGACATCCCTGCAGAATTAGATTTTCGGTAGAAGTGGGTATCTACTTTTGCTTGATTAACAATTGTGGTCCTTCAGGATTATCCATTCGAACTAACGACTTCTGTTCCTTATTGATATTCTTATTCTTTTGGGAATTTCTATCTTATATTTCATGCAAGGCTATTTATATTTTTAACCAGAGAGAAGGGCTGGAGGAACACATAAGCAGTTATGGACCAGTGGGAAAACATCTCTAAATTGCAATTGCAGGCAAACCATAAGAAAAACTACACCTTGATCTTTACCTTATTTGCCCTTCTATTAGCTTTTCTGATCTTCATTGATCCTCTATTAGTTGTCAAAGTTTCCATATAACATTAGGAGTRATATGAGATCACATGAAACATATATATTCAGTATCAAATCTCAGGTTGCTCCAATCTCTATCTCTTGCATTCTGATCTTGATCTTGCATCCTAATATAAGAACAATGTGACGGCTTTGTGTCTGCCTTATCTGACATTATTTGCAAGTAGTCTTCAAGTTACAATGCAAGGTTGAGCTAAATCCTTCTGTTCTTCCTCCCTTGTCTCTTCATTCCTCGTACATTTTGTCAAGGATTTGATCTAGTTGTTGAATCTGGCTCAGCAAAATCGTCCCACTCAAATGAAGGAACCCAAGGCTGATGATTAGCTTTGAGCTTCTTGGTTGCTTGACCACTGATCTCCTCCCATTTCTGCAGACTATACATGGTATAATCGCGACCAACTTTTATTCTCCTGATTATGGCGAAGAATGCTTCCATCTTTTCCTCCTCAGTCTCTTCTTTTTCTTGCCCTGCAGCCCTCTTTTTGTGTTAAACTCCATGCTGTAGATCAAGTTCTTGACTGATCTTCTCCCTAGACTTCTAGTTAGCGCTCATCATGATATATTAATGAATGGCCACTGTTCAGTGATTGTATTTTTTTAAGAGCCCTGGTCTAGATCATGGCTGAACCATTGGCATCCAAAAGTCAAAAGTTAATTATAGTGTCTGATTTGATTTGGCATATCTTTCATCGCCACAGTAAGCTCAATCTTTAGCCTTTTGGGTACCGTCCTCTGGTGCCACTGAAAGGATGAATCAGCAGTACCATGCCCACAGATGAAAGTGAAGCTGAAAATGGTCAAATGGCTGAAATCACTCTGACAAAAGCATGAAGTGGCTTTGCCCTTCCAATCTGTCCTCATGGATGTAAATTATAACGATTGTGATGAAGCCCAATATTTTTGCCATAAACTCGAGCATATTAAGCCATCCCAGTTAAGTTTTTTAAAATATGAAACGCTAAAAGGATTAAGATTAGTTTATGAAGCTAATAAAATGTTTCAAAAAGAAATATAAAATAATTAAAAAAATTAATATGACTATAGTTTTTATTTCTTATATATTTAGAGACAAATTTGTAAATTTGATTCATGATCTATTGTTTGAAAAGGAATGTATTTAATCTTGTAYGTTGGAAAAGAAGTAATTATTTTTATTAATGGGTTTAAGCAAAGTGAATGATTAATTTATTCACCTTCGAAAGTGTAAAATAATAACAAAATTACTAYCGGATATGGATTATTACACTTACATATATATATGTGAAATTGTAAAAGTGAAATCAAGTAAATTATGAAAGATTCGAATACTACTAGAGAAAGGTAATTAAAAATTCTATAAATAAAATTTAAAAAATAAATGAAAAAGGAAAGAAGAAAGAAGGCACCCAAAAAAAAAAAAAAAAACATAATACTCTTATTATATACTTGTACCAATTTAATTTTCTTGCCATCCCTGCGAGATTCTCATCTCCAAGGAGATGGGAGGTCCGTCCCACTGCCCTACCTTGCTATCACTTTCCTCACATCCCAAATGTTATTTTCTTGGAGATTACGTTAGGAGCTAAACTTTTTTGTGAGAATGATAAAAATGAATCATTATATTACAAAACTATTTGATTACGCAATTCAAATGTTCATTCATTAARATAAAATRCTTTATCATTTGTTGCTCGATTTTTTAAAATTATTATTCTTTTCAGATCTTCTTGAGTTAATAAGAAGTAATAATATTYAAAACACTTGCTCATAAATTTATTTTCTTAAAAGATTCGGATTTTTTCTTCTTTCATGTAATTTGATATTTCATAGATTAATTTGAATTCGATTCGAATCGCGCTCGCATAATCTCATAAATATCATGAAATTAAACACAAAGACCAAATACAAAATTTTRCTTTACCTTAAAATTTGCTTATCAAACTACTACAAATTACTATGTTCATAATTGACAACTCATAAATAAAATAAATAAATAAAAGGAAGAAGTTTGAGTACTACTTCAAGTGCAAGGATATTTAGGCAAGAAATGTGATGTATATGATCTGTGTACATATAGCGCCTTCCTCAATCTACAAGGARAGCCTGAGATCCAAGCCAATATCACCTCCTCCTTTATCATCTCCTTCTTGACGTCGTCCACGATCATCTTCTCTCTTGAAGTCGGAAGGACCAGCTAGGTTGTTTGTCCTTGCCGGACAAAGAATGTCGCAGAGCCCATCTTCCATGAAATCTTCCGGTTGGAATGTCGGCTTCCATACTCCAACTTCATTCCCGTTCTTCTTCGCTTCCTCTTTCTCTCTTTCTCGATTCATGATCATCAACTGTGCTTGTATATGCTTTGTGCTTCTGATCAACTCGTAGAACTTCTCCATCTTCACTTCTTCACTCTCTTCTTCTTGCTTCTCCTCCTCTTGAACATCCAACTTAATTCTCTTCTTCCTCTCCCCATCCATCTCTGCACTTTTAGAACTCATTATTGTTTGAGAAAAATGATATACTACTATATAAAGAGATTGACTTGACATGGGATCAACCAAAACTTGTATAATACTGATTGCAACCATGCTTTTCAAAGAATCAATGATGATTTGCGTCACTTGTGATGTAGGAGAGCAGACGTAGCGTTTCCCACTAACGCCCATAATGTGACGGAAGATTTGTGGCGTCTTGTCTGCTGCTTCTATCTTCGTTGGGAATATTTATAGATCACCGATGTTCCCCACTCCCCTAGACGGTACCTATTCTGCAATTTTCTGTGTCGGTACTCCGTCCTCATCCACCTACTAGCAGACTTCCGGAACCCGCGATTAGACAAATCAGTCCAATAATTTCTTTCCATGTTTCGAAAAGGTAAGTACCTATGTTCTTGATTTTGATATAACTATAACCATCTTCGGGATGGTGTTGGAATTTCCAAATATAATGAGTTGAGAGCAAGATTATGTGTGATCCATGTGTCTTTAACCCATTTGTGATTTGTTCATGTTAACGAGACATCTCCATTAGCACGAAGAAAAAGCCAAAATGGAAATTCCTACCTCTTCACATTTGGACAKGAAATCTGAATTCTCATTAAAGTATGAAGCTTTATTATATTTGGGCGAATAGATATTTTCGTTTCAATATTATATATWAACAGAACTCGCATCTTTTCAAATATCAATCAATTTTATGTATGTATAAGGAGACTAGAGTCATATTTTCATTCCAATGCTATGCAAAACTTCCTATATTTCTTGTCATGTATCAATCAATTTTAGGACCACTRGTTCGGCCTCATTTCAAGCTGATTAAGATGGTTTTTTTGTATCTCAGCTTTTTTTGATTCATGAAGAAGATMATTTAACGTCTTTTCAGCCCTTGCTTACATGGAAAAGTAGGYGTAGAAGACCTTAAAGACTCATTCAAGGAGGAGCAGATTTTCCCCCAGACTCATCGTTCTGGGCTTCTTGGTACTGCACATTTGTCGTGACATCTTAACCGTTCTGGCTCTAGTATGGCGGCCAGGCATTCAAAGGGCTGGGAATTTATTCTCGAGGAAAACTTTACCAATAGAAAAACTGTTAGTCGATCATAGTGCAACTTCAGTGCATTGAAACATAAGAACTTAATCACTGAACTAGGTCGTATTTGAGGAGCAAAACAGGTTTTAATGGACTACTGTTGCATTAGAATCGCTTCAGTGCCAAAACCATATGTAATTCAATGGCTTTTCAGTCGTCCAACCATTTAACTCCATGCTTCGCCCAAAGATAGATTGCTTTTTCTGGACCACTACTACCCAGATCATATAGCTCTGGTGCAAAATTTTCCYTGTCCATCTCATGCAAAACAGGAGATAAAATACTCCATGCAGCTGCAACCTCATCGCTTCTCATGAATAAATGGTTATCTCCATCGATAACATCGTGAAGAAGCTGCTCATAGGAATCTGGCACCTCAATATTATACCTGAAAGAAAAGAATTTAAGAACTCGATTTGAGTTTACTATCTTAGTATAGCACCCAACATTTGCCAAGGAACAGAGAATATAGTAATGTTGAAAGGTTTACCTGTCCTTGTAAAGCAAATTCAGCTCTGAAGCATCCAAGTTCATGCCCAASCCTGGAATCTTATTGTTGACTCTGACTAGGATGGCCTCCTCAGGTAAATCACGTAAAATCAGTTCATTTGCTGCAAGATCGACATTTTGACCAATATGCCCACGATAAAGGTTTCCAGGAACATGATGAAATTGTACGCGAATTTCAACTCTGGATTAATGTGAGCAAAAGGAAACTGATTTCAGTTGATGACAAGGTCATTTGCAAAAGGAGGAATGTTTAAGCCAACACAAGAGAATGATGTGAATTCTGTAACATAACCAGAATCATATCCGAACTTCCGACTGAAGGAATCAAAAAGCATTCAAAATCAAAAAGCCAAATTTCGAACATTTGAAGGAAATAGGGAAAAGAAAAAACCTCAGTTTCCCATAATACAGAATTTCAGATTTAAGACCCAACACTATCGTCAAATGTAGCACGGTTTTGAGTACCTGGACTGCATCAATCATGATTAAGCATCATTCTCCCACAAACATTTCCTGGTCTCTTATGTTAATTTTGGACTTATATCCATGCAGAGGATATTTGACCGGTCATTTTCCAGAAATCATGGGTTGGTCCTAGAAAGATTATTTCACTTCTTCCAAATATTTCTGCAGGTTTCAAATATTTTTTTTTTTCTTTTTTCTCTAAAACTCCAAATTTTGGATGTAGTGTATTGCAATTCACTTCTTGTGTGTCTAACATACTCCTCCATTGAAAGTCAGACACAACTTGCAATCCCAACTAATTGAGCCCCTTCGCAACAAAATCACAAAGAAAGTCTTAAGGCAGCTCCATAGTCAAATTCCAGAATAGATGCCCGTTTCCTGATATTTCCCCCCTTGTTTATGCAATTGAAATTCTTTGAAATGGTTTATTGAAATCATTTATCAACAGAGAATTCRAATTCACCTGCGTTCTCGAAGTCCTCTTCCAGCTTTAATTAGAAAAGGGACACCATCCCAACGTGCATTGTTAATGTACAGGGCAGCAGCAAAGTATGTAGCAGCCAGATCATTCACATTGGCACTAGAATTGTCTGTAGAGTTAGCTTTGCACCTTCCAATAATTACATCACTAGGTTCCAATTTCCTGATTGATCTCAGAACCTTGACCTACAAAAAGATGTGGAAACTTTCAGGAGATGTATAACATCGAATAAAGTCTACTTAACAACCACCCCTTCAGTTATAGGTGAATATCACATTTCCGTAAACTTCCTCTTGTATCCAAMAGGCTCTTGAAATCTTAATATTACTTCAATCTTGTACAAGGTTTTAATAGTAACGAAAAAACTTGGAAGAACTATACTTGCACAAACTTTTGGAAAACAATCTTGTTCCAAGTTGCAACTGCATAGCCAATCCCTGATGAAAACCATTTCGAAATCAAGAAACCAGAGTTGTAGAAGATTAACCCACTTGCTGGACATTCCGTAAGCTATCTCATACTCATAAGGTACAACCACGTAAGAAAAGATCAATCTATTCAATAAGGTTGTTGTTTCATAGCTATATATGAATTTGGGAATGGATTTGGAAAGAAAGGCATTTGAAATCTATTAGCTAAAAATTATATATTTAATAGAATTTAAAAAAAGAATCAGTGAGGATCTGAATTCCATCATCTCAAAAGGGTTAAGAATGAACATAGATCTAAGAAGACACCCTTTTAAGATGGATTAGAAAGCCATTAAGCACAACACATAAATCCTTAATAGAATTAACCAATAATTTGATATCTATATCTCAACCAATGATTACATGGATTTGCAATCTATTTTGCTAAGATCCATCCTGGTGATATTCTAAATAGTCTTACCACAATTTGGAAGAACAGTAAGGTGATCCTGATCTTTCATCTGTAGAGTCTAGCAATTTATAAGCATAATAAAAGCTTATAATTTTCCCTTTTTCCAAATGAATATTGGAAATTTTGTTTTACCAATTATTACCCAATGAGTGGATTGAAATTATTTGAAAAGTCCRARAGACTTCAGTGAATACGACTRAAAGCTCATCATGGGGCAAAGAGAAATTCACTGGAGAATTACTGAATTTTATCCAAGAAAAATACATGTCACAGGCATATATAAAGTTAATACCTTCTCATTGCGAACATCTTCACCATCGAGACTTATCGGTGGTTCCATGGCAAGCAAAGCTATGGTTTGGAGTATGTGACTGTGAACAACATCACCTATTATCCCATTCCCATGACGGTATCTGGGTAGGAAATTATTCCATGTTGATAATGTTGAAAGACAAGAGAATATGATACTGAACTTATATAGGTAGGSTAGCTACCTTGAWTGGGTATGCATATCCAAGTCATCTGACCAAATGACCTGCAAGTTTTATTGAACAAAATGACAAGCTGATAGCCAATTTTGAGCTACTTGATTGTAAATGAGCTTACTTGCACATTATGGATGTAATTGCGGTTCCATAACGGCATAAAAACTAGATTAGAGAACTTTAACACCGTAAGGTTTTCAATTGTGTTCCTCCCCAAAAGGTGATCAATYCTGAAAATCAAGGCCACAAAATCAAATCAAAGAAAGGACAATCAAGAAAACGATATTAACTCAAAACTAATGTATCTAATAGCATCAGCACCTATATAACTGCTTTTCCCCGAATTTGAAATGAATAGACTTAGTGAACTGATCAGAAGAGAGTGAATCAAATCCAAATGGCTTTTCAATAATTATTCGATTCCAACCCCTTTTGGTTTGGGCATGATCAGAAAGCACRGCTGCAACATCCAAAAGTGCTTCTTCAGGAACAGAGAGGTAAAATATTCTGTTCGCTTCMCATAGTCCCTGAAGTAGGGAAGCTGTTAAAGGATAAAATTCAACAGTCTAAGTTGTACACTTAACAAAACTSAAGTGCATAGGATGTAAATTCTMATGTTGGGCATCACTTACCTCCACTTGTTCCATTCTAGCACTGAGCTTTGGCATGCCTTCATTGTTGTCAAACCCTCCATTAACATAGTATGTTCTTTCAAGGAAAGCATTTATTTGGCGGTCACAGTTTTGTCTGCAGTTAGAAAATTTCACTAGATTCAGATGTGTGTGTTGTAGTGCAGCGGTTTAGGTAAGAGATATCTATAATTTGAAATTGCCATTCGGGTAGAAGAAATTGGTTTCTGTACATAAAGATGAATGTCAGGTAAAAGCAAAATGGCTTTCCATCCCCAGGCGCAAATCAAAGTGATGCTGGGCAGGTCGGTGTATTTTGAGGAGTTCCAAATAAAAAATGATTATCACTTGAGGTTGTTGTTCCAATTTTAGCTTCTGTGCTTCAAAATGGGTGTTGAAGAAAAGAAAACACTTTATGCCTCAACTAGCAAAAATCAAAGTGATGCTTGGCAAGTTGGTGGATTTTTAGGATTTCCTTTAGGCTGCAGACTGCTCTGTCCCTCTGTGCCTAACTACTTTGGTATGAAAAATACTTGAAAATTATGCAAGAGGATTTATATATCACGTGATTCATCAAACGAATTGAATCCCTAAACAACTTGGGTTTTCATAGGGAAATTTTCCCTTCATACKGACTTATTCCAGAGACATGAAAGAAAAGAAGCAGTTCTGGGTTCGCAGAATTATAGAAAGAAAGACACTTAAAGTGCAGTTAAGATTTCTATCTCTGCGGTATTGGAGGAAGAGTTGGGATTATGAAGGAGAGAACAAAAAGTACTAAAATGTAAGAATAATCCTTGTGATTACAATCTGTCGTATTTGAGATTGTTACTGCAACTGATGAAATTAATTCTAGAAGTTCAGAACTACGTGCACAAAGTTTTTATGCTCCAAGAGATCAGTTCATAACCTTGAAAAGTAATAGAAAGGAAATTTAGAACTTGCCACAGATAGGCTCTGCAGGCAAAATAAATGCCTTGACCAGGAATTGCATAAGAAAGAGGAGAAAAAGTGTCAGGACTAGTTTATATGGAAGCAAAGAAACATACTGATGATCAATGCGGCAAGTTAAAGTTGAGGCTATTATCRTTCTCAGGTCTTCATCTGTTAAGTTTTTCCTTGAATACCCAAATATGGCCACATTCTGCAGCCATYGGAAAGACAAGTCACTAGAATGTAGGCAAGATAAAATATGATAAAAGGCTTATATATCAATCAGAAAAAAGAAATTAATGAAATTGCTGAGCCATTCATGTTTCTTCTCGAGCCCAGCAATGCTGCTACCCTTGAAATCATTTTATCTCTTAGGATCGCACATCTTTAACACATGAACATCGTAATTAAGTCAATTCGCTTTGGCTTTTCATTCATGCTAATTAGTGGGGAACAGTGTAGTCAAAAGATAAATGGACAACTGGAGGTRGGYGTATGGTTATTATGAAAAAGTTGAGACAAAATTCCAGGTGGAAAGAACACAATTTTAATTTGTTAAAATGCTATAAAAGGTTGCTTGACATTCTTCTTCAACATTTCTTCAACCTTTCTGCAATACCTTGGAAACCAACTTCTCTACAAATTAGTAACATAATGTTCCCTCACATCTTTTACTTAAACTTTGGGGTATGCGCTCTTCCACCAAAAACTGGGAACATTGCAAAGAAAGCAGAAGGACAAAAAGAAAGGGAAAGAAAAGGAAGAAATAAAATGGAACACAACCACTTTTGATTGCAGAGCATAACGACAGGTGAAACTGAGTGCTCTACCTCT
Source organism: Rhazya stricta (assembly GCA_001752375.1). Classification (NCBI taxonomy): domain Eukaryota; kingdom Viridiplantae; phylum Streptophyta; class Magnoliopsida; order Gentianales; family Apocynaceae; genus Rhazya; species Rhazya stricta. The sequence continues at coordinate 1,973,510 of MEJB01000006.1, forward strand.
GGAAGGAAACCACTGTAGTAAAGAGCAAACAATGCTGGAAATATTTTTCTCCTTGCCAGTTCACCAGTTGCCCCAATGACAGCAATGCTAAGAAAGGATGACTTACCATCCTGAGTCATAGTGGTCTGTGGCAAGGATCCAGGAGAATTCGTACTGGTGACTCTTAATGAACTATTTGCATAATTTGTTGCAAAAATTTCTTGCTGYAGAAAACTTGTTTTTGCYTTCCCACCATCATAAGATGGAGATTCTGAGGAAGCATTTATTCTACAGGCCATAGCAGGTGGAAATTTTGATATCGACACTTCTTCAAGGTATCGACTTGTTCCCCCAACTCCTTTAAAATCAAATAAACTTTCTAAGTCATACATTCGTGATTTGGAAAAAAAAAAAAAGAAATACATGAATTAAATAATACACTGCAACCAAATAAAGAACATGATTTTATGAATTGGTACCCAATACCAAATTGTAAATTTCAATAAAATCAGGGCTAAATTTTCTAGGTATAATTAAMAAGAATGCACAGTCTTCATTTATATTTATTCTTCTGCTACCACTCATAAAGTGTAATGGTCCAATGTATGTAAYAAATGCCAACACTTCAGTTTACCTCTCATAAGTAAACTGCCTATGGTCCTTCAGAATTTTTCCATTTACACAATGGATGTATCCTGGAATTGTCCTTCACCTGATCTTTGTCTCGCATTCATACAGTTTTAGACATATTTCACTATTCAATTTTTCTGTCAGGCCCCTTCAAGTTCAATTTTAAAAGTATCCAAATCTTTAGGCCAAAGGACTTACCACAGAACTTTTTAGCACATCCACAGGCCACAAGACAACTTTGTGCAGTTAGTGGCATACTATCTGCTGATAACTGCACGCAAAACACAGGAAGGCATTAGTTTCAAGCACAGAGTTTGGGTTCCACACATCCAAAACCAAATACTATCTGAAAAGTCATAGGGGAAAAAGTAACRAAACCATCAATTCCCATAAGTGGCCACACAATTGGTTACTAGTTTAAAATAGTTCACATTCATGATAGAATTTTTTAAGCTAAAGGTAAGAAATGACATAATTTAACATTGAAGTGCACTTGCTACTCTTAGTTGCCACTTGTAGTTGTTGCCCATCTTACAAGAAACCAAATGAAAATAAAGACACTTTCTCTGTCACAAATCGTATATTTTTGTTTTGCATATTGGGTATTAAACTTGGAAAATTTTGTTCAGTTATATACTTTACAATTTACATCCTAGGAGAAGGGGTAAAAGAAAAGGACCTAGGAAGTACTCCTAAATGGAGAACACGAAACTTCAGAAAATAAATAATTTCTTATAAAMTAAAAGAACATATACATTCATAAGAAAAATTCCGAAGCTGCCCTTGCAAAACTACCTTATTGTRGAATAAAGCTAATTCATATCAAGATTCTTAAAGTGAAATGTACAAACTGCACACTGGTACTGCATTTATCACTGCCCAGAAAGCAAATTATTTTCTTCAAGGAAAACTGAATAATCCACATAAGGGAAGGCACTCATCTCCTTGGATGAAGTTGATAAAGTTATAGACTTGCCATCTTATTAAGYTAGGAACATCAACATAATTCACTTTTAATACAGGCAAATAGATAATACACAAAAAAATTGGTTACCAAATGGGACAAGAGAAAGCCAAGCGAAGCTAAAGAGTAATGTCCATTAAAATGTAGATGCACGTTGTCATACAAGTATGAAATTAGCAATTACTTCGGAGCCCCATTTGAGTAACTAAATTAACTATTACAAAGAATTGACGATTATTTAAGATCATTAACAAACATTGCAGTAGCTCCTAAGRAAACAAGAKTAGCTAATAATCTATCCAGCAAAAATCTCGAAGACTCTAAAGTGTTGCCAAGAAAATTAAACAAWCTGATTCAGAAAACTCAACTGGAAAACTACGAAATGCAGCAAGAGAAGAGGCAGCCATCTTCCAGTGAACAGAATGGCAACTCGAAGAATCCCYGCAGGGCACTGACAGTTTGTACGTTGAAAATGAAGCCATCGACATTTGATTCTTGATTAATCCGATTTTTAGGAGCTCTACTCAGAAAATCCCTCCTCAGTTTGCCCTATGACTGAGTCTGAGTACAAGTACGTTTTGCCATCACTTTCCCCACAACAAAATACATCGGACAATACGAAGAGACTGACGTCAGGAAAAAAAAAGAAAAAGACGGCGCTTTGGAGTTTCGTGGGTTTGTTTGAGTGGGCTGTCGTTTCATTCTTGGGCCTGGTGAGGATAACTGTTTTTGGACTTTTCTTTTTCTTTGAATATTAAAACAAGATGAACTTGGACATACTTATCATTTTGAAAATTAAAAGGTATATTTATTGAAAGTGCACCTTATGCTGATATGATAAAGTCTTTTTTATTTAATTATATTTTACGTATCAAAATACTTTTAAATAATTTTTTTTTATGTTTCACCCTTATTTTCTTAGAAATCGAAGCCTTACATGTTTTCTTTTCCTCCTTTTTTATGTGTGGAAAGTATTTTTATTCGTTCTTTTGAAAAATTATTTATTTTTTGGGAAAATTACAAGAGAAGTAGCTAAGATGGCTCTAAAGTTGTCTCCCATGCATACGTCATGCATGCTTGGTTTTTTATGGGTAAAAAACAATTTAGGAATCTTACAAATAAAGAGAGAAAACTATAGATAGGACAGACATGTATAAATTAGGGGTACTTTTTTTTTTTCATTTTATTCTCTATTACGTTTTCTGAAAAGATAATAATATATTAATATTTATCGAAGAATATATTCCAATAATTAAATAAAAGTCATTATTTGGAGTTACCCTTTTACATTATTCATTAAAATGGAGAAGACCAGCGGCAATAATGCAAGTAGCATGGATACCTCTGGAACTGAGCCMAGCCCACCGMCCACTAGCCTAGAAAGGATGGTTGACCCAGCTCATTGGTATCACTATTATTAGAAAGATGATTAAAGAAAAAGACATTCAAGAGAATTTGAGTAAATTTCGAAAATGAAAATAATTATTTAGATGTGATTTTTATATTAATATAGTATTAAAAACTTGTATAATATGCATTTCATATATTTTTCCATTTAAAAATTAATTTTAAGGAAGGAGGTTGAATTCAATAATTAATATATTCTTTTCCWTATTTYGGCCTAATGAGGAAGTCCGGAAGATACTATGCTGATACACCAAATCGAGCAACAATTTGCCTTTTGAATTCTCTTTAGTTGAGGGGCGATGGAAATTTATGGGGTCGGATCAGTGATGGAGTCGCGTAAGAGTGTTAAGGGCGTGACTCTTTTAATTTATTTTTTGAAAATTTAATTTTATATTTATTAAATATATTTTCTCAAAGTTGAAAATATACAATTTAATCATCATGATTAAAAAAATAAAATTGAATTTATGATTCCTTTTTACATAGAAGATCAAAGAACATTGTATAGTAAACATTATTACATTTGTTTAGGCATAGGACAATTATTACTTAGGCRGTTTATTATATTTGTCAATGAAGATGACCTACCACTACCACGCACTTGATATATTTTTTCCTTTTTCTGTCTAATCTAATATAATCTCAATTCAGTTGAGTCTGGAGGCATTATTAATACGACTATAACTTTCTCTAGATAAGACTGGGGGTTGAATCATTTATTTTCTTTTGGCTCTCTTGAGCTTTAAGGTGAGCATAAGGTTCTTGTCTTTGTTGTTTTACTTGCGTGATTGCTGCGTACTTTCATCTCCAAATTCATTAATTTTGAGGTATGTTTCTTGGTTTCGATGATCCATGGAATATTTGATCACTTCTTTTTTTTTTTCCTCCTGAAATTTATATAGTTTAATCTTGTGCATTTTATTTGAATTTCGTTTTGCTTTGTGCTTTAGTGAAGAATCTTGATGAGTTGGACTCGTTCACTGATCAACTCCCGTCTAGAATAGGTTTCGAAATTAGTTGTAATTGGATGGGGTTTAGGTTGTGTTCAAGTGGGCTTCTTCTATTTTTCGGATCAATATTTTTTTGTTTCAATTGGTATTTGTCATGGATTACGAAAGTGGCTTCTTCCTCGCTTTCATCTAAATCTCGCCACCTTTCAAGGCTTCTTCTATTCTATTCCCTGGCGCAGCTGGCCCAGCTCTGGTTCAATCTATGTCTTCATGTTTGTACAAGCCTGGGCTGGTTGATTTGCTTTCGCTTGTACTTTTTCGGGGTACAACTTCTATTAATAAATGCTAGAGATAGTCTCTATTGATCATGGAATTTCTGTTTTGGATTTTGATACTCTTGGTTGCTGAATCGAAAATAAGATTGAACGTATCTATGTGCTTTCCTGTGTTTGTTTTCATGAAGAAAACAGATGATTTTGCTTATGACTGATTAATTCATCTCTTCATGTTTGATGTAGGAGCTCAAATTGCAATTCTTTGTGTTTGATTTTTTGACATTGTTAAATATACACAAGCTCATTGATCGATGGGGTCTGAAGGACCTCCAACTGTAACAATCCACGTGACTGGTTTTAAGAAATTCCATGGAGTAGCAGAAAATCCAACGGAGACTATTGTCAGTAATTTAAAAGATTATGTGAAGAGAAAGGGTTTGCCCAAAGGGGTGATCCTCGGTAGTTGCAATATTCTTGAAACTGCAGGACAGGGAGCACTTGTTCCTTTATACCAGACACTGCAATCAGCTGTAGCAAAGGATGAGAAGGGGTCATCCAATTCTGGAAGAGTTATTTGGGTAAGTTGCTTGATCTTCTTTTTAAATTCGTTTACCTCGTCTTTTTGATACCATTGATTAACAATAACAATATTAGTTAGTTTCTTGTGATTTCTCACTCGAGAAATATTAGCAACCAGTATTTCTGCTAGGACCTTACTAAATGGTGCATCACGGAGAAGGAAAAATGCATCTTGGAATTGGATTTTTCCTACCCATCTTAGTGAATATGCCATGGATCAATTCCTCTTTTATCACATGCAACCCACTTAGCCGCAATAAATACTTCTTGTAAATGTGTCAGTGTCTTCCTTATTATTTTTTAAAATATACCTATTTCCCGAGTATTGACATCAGAGATACTTCATTCATCTTATGTTTGAACCTCAAATATGAATACTTTTAGGGCCATTGGTACACTGCATTGTTTTCTGAGGAAAACTGACCTTTAAACTTCTGTTGAGTTCAATSCTCTGGACATTAGTGCACTTAAAGTAGTTGATAGGGAGATTATCAGAAGGGAATAAGATTGGGCCAAAGATTCAAAGGTTCTTATTCGTACTAGACCTCCATTCTAATGGTTGTGATTTGGATGTAAAACTGATGTTTTTGTCCAGGCCAGATCAAATCAACTATGCTAGATTGTATTGCATTGTGAATTTATAGGTGGGAAATGATTTAGTGAGTTGAAATCCATCCTCATCCTCTCTCTTGCTCTTCACCTAAATGCTAGGTTGTTCAGTTTTGAAACTAAAATATAAATCTGGGTATGGACAAACTGTTTTCTGTTAGAAATACGATTCACTTTTCTCTCAATACAATTCACTTTTCTTTCTCCTTCTTTAAAGTATAGAATATTAACACAGTCAATATGACATCAATTCTTCTATTGACTATGTAAAAAGAAAAATTGTATTGGTCAAATGTGTATGGTGAGCTTTAGGCTTTGAATGTCATATGAATTAGAATCTGATAAATATCCAATATTATCAGAAATTAGTAATGGTAAATCTCCAAACTTAGCTGTTCAATATAGTATTTTTAATTGGATTTAACCATAAATTTCCCAAAATGTATATATCAACTTTCATGCGTCCCTCATTATGYCAAATCAGGTACATTTTGGAGTTAATAGTGGTGCAACAAGGTTTGCCATTGAGAATCAAGCCGTCAATGAAGCTACCTTTCGTTGTCCAGATGAGATGGGATGGAAGCCTCAGGTGAATTACTGTGCTCAGCCTTTTCTAAAGCTCAATTTCCAGATGTACAACTATTTAATAAATTTTCATCCTTTACTATTTGCAGAAAGTTCCCATTATCCCTGCTGATGGTGGAATTTCACGGACACGAGAGGTACGTGATTCTCTGTTGATCCTTATGCTACCACTTCAGAATAACCATCTGGGTCTTGGTTCTAATGTGGGCTGTAAGTAAACTCTGGAAACAAAGAAAGCATATGTTTTTGTGATATTGTAAAAATTTACCTTCAGGTGCTAATAGGTTGAGTTCCTAACTTTTTGCAGTGCATTGTCTTTCTTTCTCTTTCTACCACTGGCTTCCACCTTCTGAGGAAATCCTAGTCAGCTTTAATATACTGTTTATAGGATTAAAAAAAAAAAAAGCCAAAAAGTTCAAAGTGTCATGCAACTAATGGCCTACTTCCCCTCTTCTTTCTTTTCCCTCCATTAAAAAATGTTTGATATTTTTTTTTTTCTCCTTCCTCTTGYCAGTTACCTCCATTTCATTTCCCCATCTTTTACATCTGTAGTTTTACTTCTGCGGAAGTCTATCATTCTTACTAGGAAAGACTTTGAAGGGTGGTGCCAATGGGCATGATATTACTCAAGTTTCTATGTCTAGATGAATTAAAATAGCCACCTTTGTATTGTACTGTCTTTTTGAGAAGGCAGGACTAAAATCATGGGAAATTGTTAATTGYCTTTGCCACCACCTATTATGGCATAATTTCTTATTTTGGGGCATTAGAGACACAGAGTGAATTCCTCTGCGGTATATTACATTTCAAGGTCACAACAAAGGAGAGTTTTTCATTTCTTTCTGGATCGGGGTACTTAGATGCAGAAATCRAGGGATCGGTTGTCCTGTTGCGTCTTTTTTAACTTTGCTCTAATTGATGGGTATCTCTGTTTTTTTCCTGCGAATTTAGATGAAGTTATCTTATTTAAAAGTAGTCAATAGCCACCACGGCTTGAACTTGGTCACTGGCCCTTAAATTTACATTCTTCTCAGTTTCAAATCTTCTATAGCAATGAAACAAGAAAATCCGTCAATTTTTTAATTTTGTTGTGTAAGTTTGTCTCGGAAATAGCTTAGCTTTCAGTTTGTGTTATTTGATAAACTTAGCTATGCCCTGTGGGTCATCTGAAAATGTTCCCAATAAATGCAATTATCAATATCTATATTCTTGCAAATAATGAGGCAACAAAAAGTTTAGCCTCCTCTCCCCCCCCCCCCCCCCCCCCCCCCCCCCCCCCAAAAAAAAAAAAAAAAAAAAAAAAGAAAGAAGAATAGAAGGAAGAAAAGAAGAAAAGGTTCAATAATATGTTGAGTAGACTGGAGGATCAGATTGTTTTTATCGGTGTCATAAACATCAATTTTCCTGAACAAGCATAGTGATTGAGAGCACGCTAAACCATCTTCAAAATTTGCTTTCTGATCTCCTTATTTATGAGAAATTGTACTTCTATCATGCATTCTTCATCCAGAATTGTCATGTTGGAGTCTATGAAGGGGCTGCATTTCTCAAGGAGTGCCTTAAGAGCTCTATATGTAGATTAGTTGCAACTTTGTTTATARAGGATGCTTGTCATGTGGTTCTATTTTGTGGAAAGTCTTAGATGCCTTTTATCCAAGTGTTTGGTCCAACCCTTAAAGTTACTTCATTTGGGTAGCATCCATGTTTATGCATCCCTTTTTCCTGCCCTCCAATTTCTTTCCTGTAGGTCAGTTATTTCATCTCATCTACAAGTGATTGGCATCCACTTGTTTATCTATTCTCACTTAATATGGCTGCCTGTGCTGTTCCTCATTTCCTTTTTTTTTTTTTTTTTTTTTTGCTTTGCTTTTAGGGTTGGGGGTGGGGGGAGTGTGTTCTTCACTTGGTTGCTTTTACTTAGAAGTGATTTAATTTTCCTCTTTTTGGGTATAAAGAAAAGAAATTTGACACCTACAGTTAAAAAGAAAGCACATTTGTTTGTTGGAAGAGCAGAAGCACAGGACAGAGGATGAGCAAAACCACTCCCAACCCCCCAAAGAAAAAAAGAAAAGAAACAAATGCCTACAGGATAATTCCTTTCTTCTTTAAATATAAGTTTACACATCTACTAATAGAATATAAAAACAACAAACCGGATGATGAGATTCGAAGAGTAGACAGGAAGATGACATAATGGATAAGCCATGAAAAAGCGAAATTTGGTTTTGTAGAATCTGCCTATTTGACTTCTTGCTTATTAGTTATTCCTATGGAAGTGCCACATTTGACTTTTCTTGATCCTGTGGAGCCCCTGAATGAAATTTTATTTCATCACATAAAGGATTGAACAGTTACATAATTTGGTGGTAGTTTTCTGGCCACCTAAAAATGAAAGAACCATTGCTTGTATAGTTTGAAAATTTCACATATAAATTGCTTACAAAGCCTTCTCACTTACCTGATTTTGTTATGTATAAATATTCATGGGAAAGTTAAGCAAATGCCTCGAAATGTAATATATCCCTTTATATAGCTTCTTCTAGAGTAAGGAAAGGCACATTTTCTTAATCGATTAATTGCTGTACTGAGTCAGCATATTTCTTTCACATTCCTCCTAATGTTTCAGAAACCCTCCAAGTGTAGGCGGGAATCTTAGTAATTCCAGACTTTATGCTTTCCCATGTTTTCCTGTTGCRTTTTGTTGTTGAGTTATTATCATTCTATGGAGCTTTTATTGCAAATGGTGTATGTTGATTCTTTGGTTTTTGCTGTTTCCAGACTTCTCTTCCGGTTGAGGAGATTACAAAGGCATTGGCAAAAATGGGCTATGAAGTGATGAYATCTGATGATGCTGGGCGGTTTGTCTGCAACTATGTCTACTATCATTCCTTGCGCTTTGCAGAGCAGAATGGAATCAAATGCCTATTTGTACATGTGCCCCTCTTCTTTACAATAGATGAGGAAACTCAAATGCAATTTGCTGCTTCTTTATTGGAGGTACTCGCTGCATTATGCTAGTCTTACATGATCTTGCCTCTTTGGAGCATAATTATGTCTTCGTTCTGGTCATGTATGTCAAGGCAGTTCATGCTCTCTATGTAGTGCTTTCAATAAACAGTTTACTGTATGTGATTGGCAAATGTGATTTCTGGTCATACATCCTACTCTGTTGCCCCCTGGAATCTTGTTTCTTGTGTATGGCAGCACCAAAATTCAATTATTTAAGTAACGGTTCAACATAACCTGTTCTCTTGGCTGTTTGGAAATGTATTAGCTCTTTGCTGCATGTTCTGGGTTGGTTTACCGTTATACTCGCAGGCGCCATGAAGTTGGGATTTCGAGTTTTTACTAGTCAGACAATTTATTTGCATTGCAGGAGTCTCTATGGGTACATATTTGAGTCTTGCATTGCAGTGTAACCTATGTACTTTCCCCTTTATTTTGCACAAAGAAAGAAAATGATTATTATTTTTTTACTTAAAAAAAGACACTTGAAAGGATTATTATTTTCTTACTTAAAAAAAGACACTTTTAATTGATTGCAATATCCATTGCTATATGGTCCTGAGATACTTATGTGCACATCTGAAAAAAGAAAGCACTGTGGGCATCGCTTAGTTACTTGAATGGGATTTTCATGATACATGGAGGCCTCCTCTATATATATATATTATTTTAAGATTCCATTGTGTAAAAGAATTATGTAAAATTTTCTATTAATGAAATTAAATACAAAGGAATGGTCATTGTTT
>MEJB01000006.1:1983264-2024235 GCA_001752375.1 Rhazya stricta
TGCTAGCTAACAACAAGAAGATAAATACATTTTCAATTTGGAATTTGGGTATATTTCACTTATGTACCTCGTACAGGATCCACCAGACAGACACTTTGAAAGCATTAGTGCTTGAAATGGTATTATTAATACGCTCTGCCGAACATCAATAATAATGCGACTCAGCTTTTTAAGGTTTTCAGATTCCTACTGGAGTGGGCACGCAATGGAACCTCCATAAAGTCTATATCCTATGGACATGTCGTGCATTCATAGTATGCTCAGAGTGGTAAATCTCATCATCTGGACGATATCGACTATAATGCTAGACATTCAGTGTGGCTTGTATAAATTAACAATAATCGCAGCTGTGGGCCATCCGCTTAGTTACCTTTGAATGGGATTTTCCATGATACATGGAGGCCTTCCTCTATAATACACCTAATAATCATGAATACATGTAAAGAACTAGCATTCTCTAATTGAGACTAGAACTCATAGGGATAAGAACAATAGATTTATGGACTTGGTAAATCAAATATGCAGTAATTTACTTACAGACAAAAGTAATTCGGTTATTGGGGGATAAAACTTACATTATAACTTTCTCTAATGATTTAATCGGCGATTGTGTAGCGATCAACATAGGACAATAAAACTGAAAGCAATTGGTCGAAACTCCTTCTTTGAGTGTCACTAGTTTAATAATGCTATTTGAAATTAGCAAAGAACCATTCGACTATCCGGGATAAGGTGTTTAGAAGTATAATGGGCCACATATTATGCGGACATTACGAGTTGTCAATTTGAATCACGAACGTTGTATCGCTCATTACAGAACTTCAACTCTGAGGTCATTCTAGGTCCACTCGTTAGAAAGAAACCACTACTGATAATAATAAATTGACTTAACACGTCCGAATAGCAAAGGCTAATCACATTGCTATTATGGCATAATCGGAGCGTGTCTAGCACTTTGAGACAGACCGACGCATTTTGAAATAAGCCGTATTGACAGACGAGAGAGAGCCTATCTCATATACGGACGAGAAATATCACAGATTTGATCTTATCGGACATGCTAAAATACCGCGTTGTGTGATGGAGTAAGAGCGTCCGTTAACCAATGTCTATGAAGGAGATCCATTACCCCGCCGCAGGGCATAGAGGGCGCGCATATCAAAGATCTAAGCGGATGCTACTACGGAAAAGCTCCGATTCTTATTCGTACGGAAGAAATATTCCTTTTTTTTCTTAATTTTTCCAGAGACATTATATACTGCTGTTGGCGAATCGTAAACCCATTTAGAATAGATCGACGTGAGACATTTCACACTCTACAATTCTTGCATAGTCATACATTTGTCCTCATACACTTATGGGGATTGGTTTGGACGATATTAGTATTAAATCTTTAATTTTACACTCCCATGGAGCGGAGATATTAATTTTTCAAGGAGAATACCTAGTTGTTTAATCTTGAGATACAGAAGTTCTAATAAGAAATATTGGCGTAAAGCCTACCTTTCATGTGGCGGTTATCCTCAGACACCTCAATTGCTGGAGGTTGAGATCCCCAACCCCCCCCGCCATCGCCTGACAACTTATACCAAAATTAGTCCAAAAGATGTTTTGGGGCCGTGAATTATTAAGATCTTTTTAAGGCAGAGGGGAGCGCGAGAAGGGGACGGTCAATGTGGTGGCCATTCTATGCCGCCTCTTCTGGCTCGGGCCTGCTACAGGACTCACGCCATGATTTGCTTCGCTGGCGAGAAAAAAGAAACGCGGTGGGAATATATATCAGTCGCATATATATAGTATTGGGCTACGGCTTATGGCCTAAGCTTCGCAGAGATTCGCGTGGCCCTCTACTATGCTGAAGAGCGTGCTCCATGTCTTCTCTTGGGGCTTCTTGCTTTGCGCCGCCAGCACTGATTCTCTTTAGCATATTGCAATGGCCCACCTCATTTTCACTTGTTTCAAGGTCTTGAATGGACGCCTCTCCTGCTCATCGCTCTACTTTTTACGAATTACACACTATCCTTAATTTTACTATTCCTTAATTTATACGATATATTCCCATCATAGTATCCATACGATTGTTTATCTGCAAATTACCGTATAAAAACAATATTTATAGGGCATCAATACCCGTTTTTACTTGTCCACCATCCTTCTTTACCTTATTTCTACTCATACTCTCTTTCTAGGATWACAATTTTTTAAATTTATACTTKCAACTTGATAGATATATTATATATAGATGYTATTCGATTATAAGTACGAAAAAARTATATTTTAATATATAATATATTTTTGTATAATATCAAGCATTCGTTYCAATCAATTTAAAAGTAGATAAATTTAACTTTTTTATTTGTAACTTAGGAGAACCCGATGGTGGTGCTGTACAACAGTGAAAGTAGTGTACAAATTTCTGATTTTTGAAGAAAATGAAAGGACTGATTCAACTTTCAAGAAACCAGACAAAATCTCCTTCTTTTCTCCTTAATCAAGCTTATCATTCCCCAAAAGTGCATAATTTTTTAAAGCTCCATCACTATCATAACTCTTTTGTCCCTTGATTTCAATGACTCATCACCTAATTTTTGTCGCGAGAACTATTTAATTATTCATCGAAATTCTTAGGAAGATTTTATTCTATTTTTATATCATGTAAATGGTGATATATTGAAGAGTATAAAAAGTATATAGGAATGCAATTTTGGGATTACATGCCATGTTCCATACTCGTACTTTATAGTACAACTTGAAGATTGTCGATGAGTGACTAATATGTGGCTTCTGTGAATTACAATTGCCACATATCTAAGCTTCTTGAGTCTAATTAAACTATATGATCTCAACTATAACAGGTCTAAACATGCACATTTTACAGGTTCTAATCAGCATTGATCGACTTCATCTGCCGGTAAAGACTCTGGCAATCCTTCCATCAAGCAGAAAACTGGTGGAACAGTAATTGTTTTCAGATCTCCATAGGCATTCCAGCAATATGGCTCCAGAATCTTCTGCCCTTGAGCAGGAAACAATTCCACATCTGAAAAAGTAATGTTTGCGCATGGCACTGAGTCACTGCAGGCCAAATGGATTGCAGGGGTTCTCACATCATAAGTGCCCTTAATGTTTGCATAGGATATATCAGATATGTACACTGCAGAGGTCTGGTTTGAGCAAGCCTTGGTGTTGCAGTAGTACTGGTCTATGATGATAGGGTTTCGAACTGTATCCATGTGAATGTTGCTGAAGGTCACCTTAGATACTCCTCCAAAACCACCTTGCCATGTTTTGATACGAACGCCATTGTCCGAGTTTTTGATGAATGAGTCTGTCACTGTTATATTTGTCACACATGCACGCGAATTTCTATTTCCCAGGCTGCCAATGCTGCACCATTCGTAGTCAGGTAAGTGTATGAAAAGTCGAGAATTGCATAGGCGGAGAGGTGGTTGGCTGCCTACCCATAGTTTTTAGAATTGCAGGCTTTAGATTCATCAAATTCCTAAAAGTAGCTTCTTGTTTTTCCTTTTTTTTTTTGTGCTTTTAGTACAAAAGAGGAGATGGTCTGCAAATGGGCAAACCTAACCACCCGTGTAACTCCGATTATACTTGTACATTTGTTGATATATAATACAGCTCCATTTTCAGCAAAAATGGTATACAAGAGGAGATTTATCAGATTGCAGTGTATACCTTATTCCATGACTAGGACCACAAGTCATATTCCTTATGTCTACATTATAGCAACCAGCTCCAATTGATATACAGTCATCGCCTATGCAAAAGGTTAACTGTGAGGAATGACATGAGCTCAAAAGAGATTAAGAAAAAGAGAATGAAACTTTTCAGAGCTTAAGCTATTACCATTGGAGACCACTGAATTATATATTCTCACATCGTTGGTGTTCTCAATGTGAATTCCATCGGTRTTGGGACTAAGAGCTGGCGATTTTATGAACAGTGACTCTATACGAACATCATGACAGTTATCAAACCGGAAGTGGAACTGAGGACTGTTCTTGACCGTTAACTCTTTAACTGTCAAATTTGAACTCATAAAAAACCTTATAGCCTGGAATCAAATGAAGCATTTCATTAGGGCTCTTAACAATTTCTTCCATCGATCGATAACTGAAATTTTATTATAGTTATGAGGACTTACAACTGGGCTGTCACAAGGACCAGGAAGGGTGGTACGATTTGCTCCCTGTTGTATTAGTTTAATAAGTTCATTAGATTCTCAGGGAAGGTAAAGGGCTATATTCAGTTCTATGGGAGTCTGAGAGAAGGCCAACATTACTTTGTGAGGTTTGCAGGGAAGATTCCACCATTTTTGTCCCCTCCCGTCTATTAGTCCATCACCATCCATTGACATTCCATTGATTCTGTAGAACACTAGCCACTGCCTCTTGCTGTTATTTTTTAGCCATGAGTCTGGTCCATCAGGTGGCATAATTGTTCCCGCAATCTGTATCGAATCGAAAACTCCATACTCTTTAGSGTATGTTCAGAGAAAAATATTGTCAAGTAAGGTAGTAAAAAGTTGAATATTTACCTTAAAAACAATTCCATTGTTACATGGACCTGTGAAAATTGTGGATTGTATCACGAAGGAATAGCGAGTGGGAACAAAGAAAGTTGCCGAGTTGTCAGCCTGGCAAGCAGCATCCCAGGCCATCTTGAAAGCTTGTGTATCATCTGTCACGCCATCACCCACTGCGCCATAAGATAAGACATTGAAAACTGCTGCAGAATTTGGTCGACGACCATTAGAACTCAGAGGCTGGGCTTCAGGTGAAGGAGCAGGTGGTAATGAAATTTGAGATAAAAGACGAAAATGTGGCTCTTGCCAGAAGTCATAAAGCCTGGAATCAACTGAGAGAACGAAAGAGAAGAATAAAATAGAAGAAAACAAGACGAAAACTTGATCAAATTCCATAACAGTAACAGCCATAGATTTCTTCACTGAAACACAGGCTCTATTTATACTAAACTGCAAATGGAGCCAAAAAACAATTTGGCAACTACTTCATCAGGGATCTCGTTATCCGAAGAAGAATGCTTATAGACTATAGACTAGGCTGAGAAGAGCATGCTTAATCTTGACACTCAGAGCATGGAACTCAAAGTCCAGTGGATTTGTCACCATCAGTAGCTCAAGATCATAGGTTACAGAGTGAAGGCATCCACGTTTTGGGAAGTCGAAGACACTACAAACTGAAGTTGGTTATGTGACCACTGACCACTTGGAAGTTGGAACACTATTACAACTTGGCTATAGAGCAAAGCTATGTTCACTGAGGAATTTACTTGCAAAATCAGCTGAAAAATCATTACCTTTTATACTGGACGAACCTGTTAGTGGAAGCTACTTTAGTTTCCAGGGGCGGCGTGTGCGCCTTACATTTTTTAATCCTTGCAAAACCGACCAATTCCATTTACAGAATGGTTTTTCCGGTGAGGATTATATGTGGAGTGGWGTCTGCATTCTGAAGAAGAAAAAGGGGTGTGAGGAATCAGTTGATATCAGATACTAATAATWGTAAAATCTAAGACAACCACACTGTGCTTCCACTGCCTCCACTTCCTCTGGTCCCAAAAGTAATCTTCTCCTCAAGAGGGATTTCTTTGTCAGTTAAGTTGATGAAACCTATTATGGTTACATCTCCGCTGTTTATTACACATAAAATTTCATAACATTTCATCCTCAGTGTGGATAAGACAAAGTTAATGGTGCACTTGACCAGACTCTATTTTCACGAATGAAAGAGGCAATTCTGCAGCCAGCTGAGTACTTATGGTTTAGTTTTGGCTAAGTGTTACCAGTATAAGGTTATCTTAGCTTTCTGAGCATGATTTTGGAGGTACATTTTTTAATGTTCAGATGCAGATTATGGTCTATTCGCAAGTCTTTAGGACCATTAGATCAATACCATTCATGATCTCGATTTCCATTTATTTTTCCTTATTCACGACGAGTTAGAGTTTGAACCAACACATTCTATTGTATACGAATGATGACAGATTAGAATTAGTAAAGGTAAGGCCACATTCATATATGGACGTCCAAGATACAATGGAACTGTCTTGCCATTCAGGAATAGCCAAAGAGAAGTTGTATTGCTTATTTAAATAACATCTTAGTCGAAAGTTATCATGAAAATGTAATTTTACATTATGATAGTGATATTTCAACTTATACATAACCTAACAAAATGCGTAAGTTATAATACTCCGGCATAATGTGCACCCTGGAAGAGAAAAATCGGACTCCAGTACATTTTGGCAATGGATTGGGTTTTTTTCTCTTTCATGAATGACTTAAGATGCCAAATCTAATTCCTTTTTCAGTTCTGTAATTCAAAATCACTGCAAAACCACTAATCAGAACCATTAATAGATCCTTAAAGAGAGTTTCATTACTCAAATGAACTAAGCACAACGACAGCCACCAACCTAGGATGATCTCAAGGCTCAGAAGAACCGAAAGAATGGATCATACAATAGAATAACATACCTGATAACATTCTGAAACTACTGCTAAATTGCTCACCGTCTCTTTTTCCTTTTTGAATTTTCTAAGTTTTCTGCAAAATATATTGCAGAGTAGGATGAAATTCAAGCCAATAGGATCATAGTAGTACTTCATTGACTAATTATTTAAAGCAATAATTRTGGAGGTTTGTCAGAAAGCACTTTTTAGTGCTTCAACAAAGCAGAAGCTGTGACAAAAATAGTGTAATCTTTTCACTTCTTCCTTTGGTTTCTTATRCTGACGCTTGAAGACATGGATAATTTATTTTTGGCTCTCTGAACCATATTCTCAGCAGCCCATCAAATTAGTTAAAGGGCATAGCCTGAGAGTCTAGAACATTCTTGTCACTGTGTACTCAGCCGAAACAACTCATCAATATACTATGATTCTAAACTACAACTCAAGTATTCATCCGATGAGCTATTGGATCAACTCTGGCTCAACAAAAGCTTCAGTATTGTTGAATTTGGTTTATATTTCTGTTGTGCAAGAATAGGATGGATATCAGCTCCAAGAAAAGGTAAAAATGTTAAAGTACACACCCAGACATCAAAAGAAGCCCCTTATAATGGCTTCACTATTTTGCCAAAAGCTCTCTATCATAATCATATAATAAATATTGGTCTAAAATGAAAAGAAAAGAAGGCCGAAAGGAAACCTAGAGCCTCAAATAGAAATCTGCAACACAARGCCGGCACGTCGCTGTGATGGCTTMGATAACATCTGGCAACCCATTTGTGACCATCTTATTTAGGTAGTAGTGACGACAAGACAACTTCATCATGGCTTATGTAGSTTAGGCAGYTCGAAACCTTGTTATAAGTAAATATTCATTTAATATTTCGTTGGTTTTAAAATATTTTTCCGTTTATATAAAATTATGCACATTAAAAAATTATCAATTTTTTATAAAATTTTAAATAGAATAACAATTATAATCTCAATAGTTGTTTCTAATGCATTGAAAATAATATTTTATAATTGAATAAGTATAAAATAGAATACTCAAAAGAGGGATAATTGAGAAAGGCATTGCACCAAGTTTCAACCATTTGAATTTGGAAATCGACGAGGCTAATAGATCATAAATCTTCTCATGTTTATGCAGGCAAGATTACTTGGTTTGTTTAGAGGGACTCTATTCTACAAGCTTGGAGGGCAACACGACCCACAAAAGATCGAATTCACTGAGGGCCTTGTGGGTGGTTTTGCGTCAACATTTAAACATGGTACAGCTCCTACTCTGTATTGTTTCAAAGGCCTATCTTCTACAAGCATCAGGCACGAAGATTCTTCTGAGCCTCTTCACATGTAGTTGCCCATTGCTTAGTCAATATTCTATAAGCTCTTGTAGAAGTAAATATCTGGCTATCTTCATGGCTTATAATATGTGTGTTTATTTTCTGGCGAGGCTATCATTGCTGCAATCTCTGTGTTTTTCTTTCTCAGTGCCATCTCTTCCATGCCACTGAAATTGCAAATCACTGAATCACCATCTAAATCTAGAGTCGCCATCCCACTATAATGCAGCCCTTAAAATTGCAAATCAACATCTAAATGTAAAATCGCAGATCTATACCATAAGGCCCATCATCTGCCACAGGATTTACTATCGACAAGCTAGGTCTCTTTTTGCATTATCATGAAGATGTTGATATATATATAAGTGTATTAACAGGAACTAACAAACAGTTTTCAGAAACAACATCTAAATTAATATATATGTCAAATAAATTATTTAAAATTAACGTTTTCATGGAAAAAGAAATCTTTGTAACAGGTATATTCAATTAACCATAAATAGAAATTGAATCTCCTTTCCATTTTTTTTATAAAAAAGAAGGAAATTGGATCTCCAGAGAATTTATGTATGCTTTATTTATTTATTTCTTATGTTTCTTGAACACTCATATAACTTCACCCCATGTGTAATTTTACCCCTATCATCACTTTTGGCCTTAAAGCATTTTAAAATTGTTCATTCAGTCTGAAAGCGTATTTTTCAGATATAATTTCATCACATAYGAAATGAGCGTTGGGTTACTTTATTAATAACCCAATATGTGGACTTACAAATTAGTAACAATTATATTAGGTTTTCTATTCTAATTGGACAAATTTAAGTGAGTCTAAAAAACATTATATTTGGTACAGGCGTTGGTCCCCAAGGCTAATTGAAAAAAATTTCCTTCTCTGCCTCCTTCCCCATTTTGAAAATGAGCCTAGAGACTGATTAGTCAWTGAAAGACCTTTTGCTAATTTACTCCRATGGATTCATGTACGTCATAATTAGGATTTTTTCCTGCTTTGGGTGGAATTTTGAAAAACAACCCATCTGTAGACGAGTTTTGAAAAAGGTGRCATAAATSGACAGGTGACATTCAGGAAACGCGACCTGCCAAAAAAGGGTTGCATTTTATAAATGCCACCTCTATGCCCCATTAGTTTTTATTCATTCTCGTAATTTCAGTTAAGGCATCCATAGGATGCATATAGTGAATGCAACCTATGACCGTGGATCCCTCGAAAGCTTGATGCAACTAAATGAATCTTTGTTCTACGCTTACGAGCTATATATTCTCGTCTAATTGTAGTAATTGATTAAATGAAACTTTCACGAATAATTAGTTTATTTCTTTTCTTTCTGTTACTCTTTTCCCATTTCCTAATTATTAATAAACAAAACGAATTTTTCCAATGTAGAAAATAAAAATTACAATGGCTTTGGCTACTCTAACTTTTCCAACCTCGATTTTTTCTTTTTTTTTTTTTGGACATTTCAATGCAATATAAGAAATTATATTTTCTTATCTTATAGGTGCCAAAAGAAATAGAAATAGATAAAGAAATAACGAGTTCCTTTGTTTCTATGATGACTTTTTAAACGATGAGGTCTTCTCTATGCATCATCGAAACTTTTTAAATTTGACTTAATTTAATCAACGTTATTGGTAATTTGTATAGTTCATTTTTTTAGCTCTACCTATGAATTATTCACTAATAGACCTTTTTTGCACAGAATGCAAAGAATACAGATAATGCTGACTTATTACAATTTGAAAGTGTTGCCAAATTAACAGTTAATTACATATTAGTGACTACAAGAACTTCATCATCGTGGCTTAAGTAGSTTAGGCAGCTCGAACCTTGTTATAAGCACTATTATGTAAAGTCTAATAGGTGGTCAACTTGATGCGCAATAATTATGTAAAATTGACAATAAAATAAATATACAATTATAAAAGTAACCTCAGAATTTTTAATGAATGACTCAAAATTTGAATTTAAGGCAATACAATAAATATTATTTTTTAAATTTTACGATTACTTTGAAATTATTATAATAATTTTAAATTCAAAATCAACTTTAATTCAATCGATATGTTCCGAGTTAAATAATATTATACTATTTTTTTTCCGAAATTGTTTAATATATATACGAACGGATAGATTAGTATACCCTTCATATTTATTTATTTAACAAACATTGAAAAGAATAGAAATTATAATGTAGAGTCATTAAGTTGACTTGAAAACGTATCCAGTAAAAATCAAGACATGTCTTCTTGTTGTCATCTTCCAACCTCTCAGTCATGCCTAAACATAGAGCCTAAATGCTGCAAACTTTTCAGAGTTTGAAGGCTCCCTTGAACTGCTCAGACTTAGAACACAAAAATGCCATTCTCCAAATTCTTCTCCTTTTGCTAGATGGTCTCCAGGAGATATCGATACACCGATAGAGGGAATGTTCTCCCCACGCCCGTCTTCCTTAGCAGATACTCGGTCGAAAGTGACAGTGTTGTGACCTTCACAAGCCAGGTGAATGAGACACCAAGAACAAGCACAATGTGGCCATTTCAGGCCAGCAGTTCGACTCCGGATATAAGGCATAGGATTGAGACTGCATCTCCCGGGACTGCTAAGTTCATAGCTCTGAGTACGTACGAGAGMATGAAGAAGCATGGACTGAGAGATGAGGTTGGCAAAGCTTTCACGAAAGATTAGACGGTGCATAGAGAAAGAGAAGAAGGTGAAAGTGACGAATCGAGGAGGAACAGYGAGGAGCTGTTAAGGATGGATTACCTGTTGAGGGATGGCTTTATAAATTATCTGCGAGGTGTTGCAAGAATCACTCCACCAATTCTCAAGCAGGTATAAGATGAACTGCATTTACTCTTCAAGAATGATTACATTCCATGCAGAAAATAAAACTGAAACAGACATTTTATGACTACATCTTCTAAGATGGTCAATTACAACATGAAGCTAAGAACAGTAGCATTTCATTTCATAATCTTTTCATGATTTATCAGGCATGACACAAATTGTTGAAATTTCAAGGAGTTTCATGCTCACAATCCATGCAATAKATACTTTGATCGTTAAAATATGCTTACAGAGAATGGTAGAATGAAGGAAATCCAATGACAATAACTATTTCAGGAATGAAAACAATTGCGCAAACTGACTAAACATTGCCATAGATTGGTCAATCAAGAAAAATGTAATAGAGTTCGCAGATCATGGAATCGTTTGAATCTTTCTTATGTCTTGTACGGAGAACTTGTTTTTGTCTCTTTCGTTTGACTAAGATAGCATATTGAGAAGGCATATTTTTGAAAAATCTTGTTAATGGTCCTAAGTAGTAATAATTAATTGACAGTTAAACTGTACTAAAGACAAAGTATTCATCAGTAATTTTCAATTGTCCTACTTGAATAACATAATTATCACATATTCAGTGTATGTATCATCACAGTAATGTTGAATAATATTCCATTTCAATGGTTAAAAAGCTCGACAACCATTTCTCCTTTTGTCATTGTTAAGACTCTGGACTAGGGAAAGCTCCAGCCTTTCCCAGGTTTGAGCTTACATGTATKTACCATAAGCTATGTATGGCTTGATAATACATGACGGGTAGAGACATGAACATCCAACTGAGCTGTCAACTTCAAAATATATAAATTGCTTATTCATAGAAAAARCTTGGTAAAAATGTTAAAAATCAGGGAAAATAATACTAAATGTAAAACCATCATCTGAAAGACAAACAATTCATCTGGCAATTTCTTATAGTAACAGTGATTTCATGGATGGTTATGGCAGGTAATCAGGTTTTCTGGTATAGAGTATTCGAAGAAGTTTGAGATACCAAGCAATGAATACAAACATTTGGGAATAAATTGATGGGATGTTTTATTGCTCCCGTGAGAAATTTTTTGCAGAAGAATAGTTCCATATGGATGGACATACTGAAAGGGGTGGATGGCTATATCATGCCCAGATCAATGACCCTTCTACTTGGCCATCCAGGTACTGTATCAGTCTTTCATACATTGTCTGCATGATGTGTATTAAAAAGTTTTCACAAGCATATTTTGATTGCGTTATGTGTATAAACAAATATCCTAAAATCATGCATGAAAGCAATAGCCAAATCACATGGTGTTATACATCGACATGTATGAGAGTATAATCCTAAGAAATATGTGGGAGGGCCAACAAATGAAATTTTTTTAACTATATTGTACGGAAATTTGCAAATCCAATCTGCAGGTAGGGGAAGGAGTACTCTTTTAGAAATTCTTGCTGGAAGAGTTTAGGAAGATAAGAATGCATACTTACAAGGAGTAGTCATGTACAACAACAAATATGCGTCTGAAGTTCGTCTCAGCGGAATCATTGCTTATATCAGCGGCCAGCTTAACAAGTAAGGACTTTTTCTGGCTTCCGGTAATTTTTTCAACWATCAACAGCTTTAACTACGAAGTTTTCTGACGACCTAAAGGACTTTATACCTTTCTAGTGTGAGACAGAGGCATTCTATAATTAGCCTAGCAATGCTCCCTAAAATGTCTTCCATTTGTCTTATCGAATTTGTGTATTAAAAAGGTCATATCAGCGGCCAGCTTAACAAGTAAGGACTTTTTCTGGCTTCCGGTAATTTTTTCAACTATCAACAGCTTTAACTACGAAGTTTTCTGACGACCTAAAGGACTTTATACCTTTCTAGTGTGAGACAGAGGCATTCTATAATTAGCCTAGCAATGCTCCCTAAAATGTCTTCCATTTGTCTTATCGAATTTGTGTATTAAAAAGGTCATATCTTCACAATCTCTTTTTTCTTTTTTCCCTTGCATCAGGTTTGATGTATTAGTTTTCAGCCATATCACAGGCTATGCTAATCCTGGAAGCATGCTGGCTCTGTGAGGTGGTTCACAAGCATGTAGGTCCACCCTCCTGTATTGTTAGGCAAGATGGATACATTTAAGTTCCAACCTCTCTGGCAATCTCCATGCAAATGATGTCAAACCTGGAGATACTTTCTTCAGACTAGTAGGTTATGTTGAGAAGCTTGTTGCACACCGGCCATACCTCTCTGCCCGTGAATCTCTTTAATTCAGTGCAGCGCTTCGACTTAATAGAGCAATTCATACAAGAAGCCGCCACATTCATGTTGAGCTGGTTCTCGATAAACTTGTTTTACTGCCCTACTCCAACCAGCTTGTAGGTTCCCTTCATGATGCCACATGAAAAAAATTTGACATAGCAAAAAAGATGGGTATTGCAGTTGAGCTCGCTCCTGATTTCCTAGCACCATCGCCCATATTTGCAGCTTTTCTTGTCTCAATTATAACATCACTACGGGTGTCTGCTACTAGAGTTGGGGGCACCACAAATGACAATGGAACTAGCTCTCCCAAAAGCCAAGGCAGACGGCACTCCATCACACTTATGTCTCAGGATCTCCCAAGTCCCACCACGCTTTCACGAGGCTGCTGGACCCAGTGCTTTCGGGATTACCTACTTCCCTCTTACCTGACGGGACCACCCTCACCTGGGGCTGACCATCGAATTTCCACGGGCTGACCAACGCCAGTGGAGTTTTGAAACAGCTATCCTGCCTTCGGCAGGATTTGAACCTGGGTTGGCTCTGATGCCAAATGATAATGGAACCAGCTCTCCCAAAAGCCAAGGCTGTTAGGAGACGACACTCTATTACACTTATGTCTCAGGATCCCCCAAGTCCATAGTAATGGTGCTATCTGATATTTAAGTTKTCTAAATGGATGTATTGGAGCAACCCTTTCCAATATGCAATGACTTCAATCAGTTTCTACTGTAAGACAAAGGCATGTGGATCAAACTGTAAGTGCCCAAGGCTTCCTGATGGTACGTATACACGGGATCGACTGGACAAGTCAGAGCTCTGAGTTATGCAAGTATAGTTACGGACATATTTGTCTTGATAGCTATGTGCATCTCATTTGCAGGTCTAGCCTTTCTTTTCTTTGTAATGTTGAAACATAACAAAAATCCTCTCCTGTAATATGTCATTACTTAGGCAGTTTAGAAAAGAAAAATGGAGGAAACATTAAGCCTGTGGACAAAGAACATGGAATTTTTGGTGCACATCTACAGCTGCAAATGAACCAAATATTCAGAAACAAAACTCAAATGAGTTTCTTTGTGTTTGAATAATGTTCATTGTTTAATAAGCMAGTCAGGCATGAAATTAAGCAAATGAACAAGAACATGTTCGTGAACGCTCATTTATGTCCGTAAATAAAGTAGTACTAGATGTATATCTTTTTCAAGATYTAAGGTTCTTCGCACATTGAAATTCTATGTTTAAACTTGTTTATACATCTTTAGCTTGATATTTTGTCGTTTGTCTAATTCCTTCGTCAAAATTATCCTTTCACATTATTTGTTTCTTTTATTTTTCTTTTCTACTCAGCATTTGAAGAAAGATTTGTTTCCAACGTAAACATTAATCTTTGAACAAGTTAATTTATGTTTCTTATTATGTTAAAAGATTAATTAGTAATTAATTTGTGTTTCTTATCATGGAAAAAGATTATTTAGTTATCTTTATCATCAACTCTTATGGATAATCGATGCTTTTGGGATATATTTTCAAGTATCCGTACTTACTTTTTATAAAGTTTGTAGTTAAAAGAAGAGCTCGATGATTATTCAAGCAGGTCGAAAACAAACAAATTCAAGCTTTAAAATAAATTAAACAAATGAATCTGAACAAACTTAAACTCCATTATTAATTGAACTAACACGAACATCATTTGAACGCTAAAAGACCAAATTTTAAACAGTTATACTCGGTTTGACTCGGCTTGTTTATAGCTCTATGCACAAGTGGATATAAATCTATGCTTAGGTTAGATAGGTTTTTAACTCTTGCTCAAGGATAAGCTGCATAATGTCTAGCATGTACAGGTACAATGAGGACAATGATCATAATCAGAAAAGTAGACACCCAAAGAAGCAATAGCTACAGCAAGTAAATATCCATAGGAAGAGAAAGAGCAGTAGCATATATACCAATTGGCAACCTTATAACTCTGTGTTACAGTAAAAGAGTATAATGAGATGAAAGGAGAAAAAAAAGAACCAAGACAAACTATTCATTCCACTGAATGATATAAAAGCCAATTCTATCTTCAATCTGAGACCAGAAAGAACATGTTATAAAACATAGGCTATGATCCTTCTCCTTTCAAGGAAAACCTTACGAAGTGATGCATAAGGSAGATGCCAATGAGGACCGGACCTATCCCCAGTCAATAAAAGGCAGAGGAGGATACCCACCCTCAGGAGGTGGCCTTAATGATGGAGGAAGATTGCCCCATGAAGTTCCTATACTATCACCCAATACGTTACCTGATGTATGCATAAAAATAATAGGATTAGATGAAAATTTGAAGACATGAAAGTAGTGAATCTCTATCTTTTTGTTGATCTGAATATCTAAACAAGGAAGAAGTGGGAATAACAATAGACATGCCTGGCAAAGAAGCTGATTCAAGTATATGTCTGCCTGGAAGAGATTGTGGTTGAACATCTGTGAAGTTTATAACTGAAAATGAAATCAACAATGTAAATGCCCAGAAAACAATATCAGTCATCATAAAGTATATCAAACAYTATAAGAATGTGGCAGAGCCATATAGCACGAGGTGGCAGCACATTTTCCCACAAAAATCAGGAGAACTCTTGTGCCACCATATGTTCATTATAAGGAGTGTCACCAGATTTAATACCATTCCCTTCCCCATTTCCCAAGCCCATCAAAAAGAAAAGGAAACAACAGACCTTCACCGACTGCTCTACATTAACATTAGAGTGAAATCCTTGCTTTGGTGTTTTGACAATAAACATTAACATGATAGATATCTTATCTTACAAGAGGCCAAAAAAGAGAATATTATAAGCACATCATTCTTTGCTCACTGCATTATATATCCAGAAGATCTAGTTCGGGYTTAAATGCATAATATCTACTAGCTTGTTCTTAAAGAAATAAAAAAGTCATACTGTTTGTAAAAACTTAATTCTGCTTCCCGTTGATCAATTCCGTTCCAGCAGAGACACATATTCAGAGTCGTAACTTGTATTCGGACTCTCGCTCCCTTCCCAAACCCCCTCCTCTCACCTTTCTCTCATTCTCAAATCAAATTATATTCCCTAGCGAATGTGATACGCTACCATTTCAACATCAAACTGCACCTATCTCGAAGCTAGCTTGAGATTTTCCTACCACTAAAATATTTTGGCGTAGAAGATTTATCTTTTGAAATTGCACTCCAAATTGATGACTTGATTTGAATTTCTTTTGAACAACAAAATTTGTGGCATTAGATAAGACATTTTGGTGACAAATGTTCAGCATAGAGGGTGGACCCTGTCTCTTGTCTTCTTAAGTCTCATTATGCTTTTTGTTACACTGATTTCATATTTTCTAATCAATAATCATATCTTTGGCAAGATGATCATATAAGTCAGACTTAAATTAGACTTATGCTTAGCTAAGACTTTAATCTGAAAATTACCAAATCGACTGCCAGGAGTTTTTATATTTTGCGCTGTGTCTTAGCTCAATGTTCCACCCCCAAACCCCAACACCCACCCCCCCTCTCTTTTAACATCTAAGATCCAAGTTCGGGCACTGCCCTATAATTCTTGGTGAGCTATCCTTTAAGTGAACATCCACTTTGAAATATGTATATCTTCTTGGGCCTTGATATCAACATGGAGCAGCCATGCAAGAAAAACTCCAATCCAGCAASCCAACGGGAGAAAGAAAGGAAGACTCCTACAAAGACTAAGATAACAGATATTTTTACAGGTAAAAGATGCAATCAAGAAATGCACAATACCTGGTATCCTTTGAGCACTCGTATATTGTATGTTTTGCTTCGGATGATAATATTTGCATGAATCCCCATACTGGCATGACCCCTTTGAAACACGAAAGCAAATTAAGCAACATTACAATGCATTTCACAGAATCAGAGCAACAAAAACTACCCCTTAAAAGGGTGGATTACTATCAGCAAACACTGGCCACAAAAACCCATAGATGTAGGATTGTCAATAGAAGTAAAACATAGTTATTTATTTGAAGTTCAGATGGTTAAGATAAAACAAAGGCTTTTCCTTCATGTGAAAATTAACCCCTAAAATAACTGTAGTATGAACACGCTTCTATAACTACCACACCCTGCTCATGGATGCTAGGATTACCCATAACCAGGCAGAGGGAAAGARAAGGCTACACAAATTCATTGCTATAAGTCCTTCACTCACTGCAACAGAAACAGTTTCGCATACCAGACAGGAAAACTTTCATCACTAATTTTCTGATGCGTACCTAGATGACTAAGAGGCAGAAAATTTTAGAAATTCCTAGCTTTCTCAAAATCTTGAACCAGCCCTTTTACCCATTCTCATACTACACAGAAAAAAAAAAAAAAAATGCATCTTGAGCTTAGCATGACACAAAATAAATGTTATGAAGATGAAACTGAGGTACCGTTCGGACAAAGCGATTGCAGATCCCTTTCTTCCCGATGGACTCTAGATCAGGCACCTGATTTCCATCTGCAGAAAAAATAACAATACAAAACACGGCTATAGAAAGTGAAACAAGGGTTTATAACAGAGAGGAAGAACAAAGAGAGATAAGTTAAAGAGGACTGACAGCGTAAGGAGTCGTACCAAAGAGCTTTGGCCCTCTGGTGGTGAACGCCTTGGAGGTGGCGCTTCCGAGCGGCGGGAGTGTCTTGAAATTCTTTGTCGCAGTAATCGCAATAATATTTCCCCAAAGGCATCTTTTTTCAATTCTTTTCCGAATATCTTCTCGTTCTCTTCTCAGTCCCTCTTAATTGATCCTTTTATAGAGAAAAATCGTATAGTTCTTCCCTCCCAAAGAAAGAAACCTTTTGGACGCCAGAGAGAGCGAAAGAACATGAAAATCTTGAAACTTGCAACACTTCCTAGTACAATTTCTGCATGTGATAAGCTCATCTACCACAAGAATTTGTAGTTGTGCTTTCTGAAGTCGAGCTCAAACCCTCCCTAGAATTGTAAATTGATCTAGAGTCAATTCAACACGACTCTTTTGCACCCTACACAAAATGCTCCAGCTTGGCTCAGGAAAAAAAAAAAAAAAAAAAAACCAAAATTCACCTCCACTCTTGAATAGCGCACACAAAATACCATTGCCGCGCTAAGTCCATTTCACGATGTACCTTAGTTTAGGGGAGACTTAATTTCACAAAGTAAGATAATTGAAATCAAATTTCAGGAGTGTGGCATGGATAAGTTACGACCATTAAGTACAACGGAATGATATGGATGTCCTGTTACAATTCAAACTAGGAAAGCGAAGCAGAGGATCATGCATTCCCTTAAGGCTCGAAGATATATATTTTTAAAAAATATTTATTTAAATTATATGTTATATCAAACTTTGTATTTTAATTATTTTTAATTTTTAATATGTCATTATCGAGTTATTTGTCGTCATTGTCAAATCAGCTTTAATCTTTATCAAATGTCATGTACCGTCTAAAAAAATAATAAGTTATTGAAGAACATTTCAATTTAAAAATATCTAAATACTTTTATAGGTTGGCTCCTGTAAGTAATCTTGGGAGGAATCTGCAATTCCCAAATAGCCTTCCAGAATGCACCACTACCTTTGTCAGAAGGTGATAGAATTGAAGGCATCTAATTGCAGTATAGGAAAAGCATGACAACTTTGTTTCCCAGACTTAACCGAATAATTACCATGGAGTTCATAATGCCATATCAGATAATCATCATTCTCTTTCAACGGCAAAGGGACTTTTAGTATCTCATTAATATCCGATGGTAGGATTTTCTGAGCAGGTCGACAGATCAATATCATTTCACTTCGTTTTGTTCTCATTTCAGTGACCACAGAATACAAATACTTTGAGATTATATCTTGCGCTGGATAGCCTGCAGAAATTTAACACATCAAAATCTGCACAATATGGTAATTCTGTCAGTCTGATGACTAAGTACAAGAATATCATGATACATATTTGACTGAACGTCAGAACCGAATGCTAACGAGTTTCTTATCCCCCCATAATGAGATCATTTATTGGAAACCATGCTGGTCCGGACAAGCCACTTTGAGAAACGAGATGTTGGAGACTTGAGGCCAAAGCTTAACAGATCATTCTGATAGATTACATTAAAATCACAGCAATAGAGTTGATTTAGGTTGTTCATCCTTATCCACATGATGTAACAATATTTTGACAACAAAGGGCATGGTAAATAATAACCCAGTTAGGCTTGGGTGTTTCAGTTGATAGCATTTCCCTAAAACTGCTCTTACAAAACAAAGAAATACAAGAAAATACGCAGTACAGTAGAATACAGAACAAAAGATCCTGGATGCGAAGCTGCACGGCTTCCATGTTTCTATGCTTGCTCTATCTCAACCTTTCATCATTCACAGCGCGAGGAAGGGGCACTGCTTCCTGGCATGCTCAGGTATCAATTTGACAAGAACCTCCACTGGTACACCCTTCAACTCTGAAGGTAAACAAGCAGCAATTTTGACAAATGTTAATATGATATCAATGTGGAGGAACAAATAACATCATGAGTAGAACTCTTCAAGAATTTCATACCATGAGGTTTAAAGTTGAACAATGGAGGAAGAAAACGTCCATTTGGTAAGCGAGCATTTGGATCACGAAGCTCGTCAAAGAAAGAATGCATCAAGGCATCCAACTGCATTCATAACCATTCATATGCCAATCAAGCTCCAAAAAATTTATCAACTTGTAGAAGAAAGCAAGTTGGRATATACATGCAAACTAAAAGTTCAAAAATACTCACAGCTGTGCAACGTAAATTGGGCGAGTACTGGAGCAGTCTTGAAACCAGATCAACAGCTTCTGGAGGCATGCGCTTATGGAATATCTGATGGCATTCAGAAAAGCACAAGACAGAATCATAAGTTACTCCAGCACCCAAAAAACAAATAAATAAATAGTAGGTACCTTATGCCATGGATGGGCTTTAATTTGTGGAAATTTGAATTCAGTATAGTTGGGATTCATGCACTTGATTTCCTCTCTTGTTGGAGTACCCAAAACCTGGGAAAAAAAATCAATTCCAGAAATGCTTAACATAAAGAAAGCAAATGTAAACCAGTCACTCCTCCAAAATTAAGCATCTTACTGACTGTACTCATCCAAATAACTAATTCAAATTCACAGAGGACGAGACGACACTGCTAAGCTTTTGGATACAGCTCTGGCTAGCAATTACCACCTTAGCAAGTAATCCAAAACAGAGGGAGTGAAGAGAGAGACAGAAGTACCTTGATGATCTCAACAAGCTGGTCTACTCCACTTTCACCAGGAAACAAAGGCTGAAAAAAAAAAAAAAAAAGTAAATGAGATAAATATGATGCAGATCATAGAATCAGAATCTGAAGACCTATTGAAAAGAAAACCACGATCTACCTGTCCAAGCAGTAGTTCGGCAAGAACGCAGCCCGCAGACCAAATGTCAATGGCAGTAGTATACTCTGTTGCCCCAAATATAAGCTCAGGTGCTCTGTAATACCTAGAGCAAATGTAAGAAATATTCGGCTCTCCTTTAACCTGCCGCAGTTGGAATCAAGTATGTAAATTATCCAACAAACCTAGGTTAACAAGAGCACAATATACACGAGAGGAACTGAAAGAACAAGAAAACATACCAAGACTTTAGCACTTCCAAAGTCACATAATTTAACTTGGTGGGTATGAGGATTCACCTGTAACATGACATCAAATGCGTTATCCAAGAAATATGGGCTGACATCACAAAAGTAGCAATCCTAGGATAAAACAGATCAGGATTCCCCCCTTCCAAGATCAAGAAAAGACCAGTATCAGGATGCAGCACTGCACTAAAAGTAATGTCACATTCAAACAACCCCCAGCGAGGGAGGTGAAGCCAGTGACAATAGCAAAAATAACTACGAAGCCACCAACACAACCATCTCAACAAGCACCTTAAATCAAAGAAATAATTGGATCTAAAAGTCAAACGTGCTCGCTACTTATAAATCTTGCTCATATCTGGGATATAACACATTCTCGTGTCTTGGTGCAGGATGAGAAGCAAGAATACCAATTAAAAGAATAAAATGCAAATAGATTACAGTGTTACCGTACCAGGAGATTTTGGGGCTTGATGTCACGATGACATACTCCAATACTACGATGGATATATGATAGCGCCCGGAAAATCTGCAATATGAGCAGTTTAGCAGTACTCTTTATACTAGAAGATTTGAAGCTTAACCATCAATAACTGAATTATCAATTTGAACAACCAATTACGAAGCATATCATTTAGGTAGAGTACATCTGAAAATAAAAAGGCAATGTAACATTCAAAATGCAGTAGTACTTTTGTTTCATCAAGGGATATTAAAAAAAAAAAAAAAAGTAAAATCAAATACTCCATAAAAAGCATAAGTTTCCTGATCTCTAATAAAGTTCCCCACCTCCCACCACCCTGCTGACTTACTGATGAAATTTGTCATTAGCAAAAACGACTCCAACATACCATCTTCCAGAATCGTTGGCTTGCTGTTTTGCTTATGAAATAACATYTTCGGACATTCTCAGAATCAGAGATTTGAAAAGATATCCCAAAAACAAAACATATAGTTAATATTCACGATGTGCACTTAGCTCCTATTTCATGAGAAGTTCAAAAAAACTCTACCAATTGTGACTTCAGTTTTGAAATTTATGAGTTGTTTCAGTCACAGTGAAACTGTAGAGCAGGCTCTAGAACAGCCCCAGTTATAGTCAGGCCCTATGCTAGTATATGAAATTTGCTCATGAAAGTGCTTCGAGTTTAAAGGTAACTTGGGAAGCAATATTTTGATCACCATATAATACTTACTGAAACTTACCACAAACTGTCATAAAGAGAATGTTCCGGAATCACAAATTAGAGAGGATTTAGTTACCACATGGACTTTAACGACTGAAAATGCAGTCACGGAAGAAGGAAACAAGGTTCAAGCAACAAAAGATACCTGATATGTATACAACTTCACATAAATAAGGGGCATCCTTTGGTTCAGTTTGTTGTAGTGTTTGATAACACGATGAACAGTCTCAGGCACATACTCCAGCACCAGGTTGAGATATAATTCATCTTTTTCGGTAGTTGAAAAGAAGCAGTGCTTCAATGATACAACATTTGGGTGGTCTAAGAGGCGCATTGTTTGCAATTCCCGGTTCTTGTATCTCTTGTCCTGAAGAACTTTCTTAATAGCAACAGTCTCACCAGTCTCTAGACATTTTGCCTGGACAGTCAAGAAAATCAGTGAGTTCCTCAGGAATAACATCAACATGCGAGCAGCAAGCAAATTGTTCTATGGACTAAAATTAGTACTGCATCCACATTAGTTACGCCAATTTCAACACATAAATGATGAAAAAAAATCACCTGGAAAACGACTCCAAATGATCCATGCCCAACAACACGTTCAGCCATGTAACTGATTGTCTGAAATTTACCAAAAGACATTATATATTAGATAAAGCAAAGAAAGATAAGAAAATATGATGTAGCTATCTTACCTAATCAAAATAAGATGAAAGTTAGAACATTAGTTGTATGAATTATCTCCATTTGATTGCTACAACTAACCCTAAAGACTGTTACAGAAAAAGCAGTACAGGCCATTGAGATACATTTGATTTAAGCCAATTGAATCATACAAATCAAACACACCGTAGTGCATTTTCCTTGCCTAGAGCAGCTATGASGTAATTAAAACAAACGAATATGTTGACATAYAGTACACTGCAATATTCTCTCACAACCATCCAWMATGATCATTTCCCCACAACACAAAGAAATGGTTATCCACAATCTCCGCAAAACACTAAAGCTAGCATGTTCCTCTTCAATTTTCTTGTTATCAAAGTAAATACAAAATCTTCAAAATACGGAACAACATAGTCAAAGCATTGGCAAGTCACCTGCTTTGGTTGGCCATTGCGACCACCAATAGTTGTAACTATTATATGACCAGTCTCAGTTCCATTACCATCAACGATGGCTGGCTCCATTTCCTACCAACAGTGGAAGAAGCGCAAATTAAACATCAAGCGCAAAGAGATAAAGATAGATGATTCACCTGAAGTCTCACAAATGCCACAAATAAGAAAGACATGTCATACATTTCAGAAATCTACCTTATCATCCCTGATTTTCATATCATTCATTTCTTCAGGCAACCTATCAACACCAACAGCATGAACACTAGATTCTCTGAACCCAGACGTAGGTGCTATTCCCAGAGAGGCCATTTGCTAAAAACTCTCGTTCACTATATCTCAAGAAAGCATTCACCTGCAGAACCTAATTCACATGAATGAAGTGTTGAAAAATGTACTTAACAAATACAAAACCATTTCAACATTAACTGTGTTAATGCAAAAATATCTCTTTCATCATTAACATATTAAATGAGTAACAACTCCGACCATATTGGGAATGAAMAAAACGCAAACAAACAAAAGAACAGCAAGGGACATTTAAAGCATAAATAACAATTCTGCAATTTCAAAAACACGTCGACAATTATTCCATGAAAAACAAGATTAAATGTCACTGAGAACTCTAGAGCTGCACATACAACTGCAGTACATAGTTTTTAAAAAAAAAAAAAATTATACAAAATGTGGAAACAGGCAAAAGGAACAGTTAGAATCCCAAAAGTTTTGGAGATTGTAGTAGTAAGAGAATCACAAACACATAATTACATTGCCTTAATTTACAAATTTCTAAACAAGCCCCCAACATCAAAAGATTTTGGGACCCTAGTATGGTAAGTGAGAGCACAGATCATGTGATTATTAGCACTCATGGTTCCTTTATCATGCATGGAACATATTCCTTACATTCCTGTGCTTTGCCTCTCAAAAAATACATTTACCTGTCATAATCAATTCCAAAAATTCTATCTTTCTATTTAAAGTTTCATATTAAGTGAAGTCTTTTCCTAGATCAAATTGAAATCCAGTTGGACATCCTTGATAAAACATTTCAGTATTGTGTTTACCTGTCAAACAATAGGTTTTGAGCTACAACACAAGATCAAAAGTTAAGGGTAAAAAACTAACAGCTTTCTATCCCTATTTTTCTGGGTTCCCCCAACCCCCCCCAAAAAAAAAAAAAAAAACTAAAATCATCATGACCACGTAAGAAGAAAAAAAATCAGCTAAGCAGCAAATAGGAACCAATTGATTAAGTATGTTGATCGATATGGTAATCGTACAATTTATTAGGCAACAAAATAAACCAATCAACAGAGATCTAGCTAGATAACCTTCAAAAATCCCCATAGCAAAGAGGGCCAGAGAAATTACATTTATTTCCAAAAATAAAACCCAGCAGAGAGAAAGTCTTATAATCCGTAGATCCACATCTAATGAAGTCCCAGACATAAGCCGAATTACTCCGAGAAAGCACATAGCCCAGAAACAACAAGGAAGTAAATTACAAAAAAATGTAAACAAAAACTATAGAAATTAGACATGTACCGATCGAGTCAAAATCCTGAGGAGGCGAAGGAGGAGGAGAAGACCGAGACACCGATCTTCATCGGTGGGCCGTTGTGATTATTTGTGCCGCAGATGACACCATCACCAACAACGCACACAAAAAAGAAAATAACAACAATAATAATAATACTGGATTGAGAGGGAGAGAGAGAGAGAGAGAGCTTGTGCGCAGAGAGAGAAATAGCAAGAAAGAGAGACGGACAAGTGTTTTGATCTTTTAATTAAATTTTGTTGGGTAATCATGGAGGGCTGTGATGGACAGTCAAAGCTCGCCCTAAAAAATACTGCAACCAAACCATTTCTTCAAAAGCATAACACAAATTGCACTCATGACCCACCATCATTGCTTAATTAATCAACTTCACTCTCCTAAGAACCAACATTTTCTTCACTCTCTTGCCACAATTCTCACATTCATAATTAAATCTTTATTTCTTTAATTTAATTTTTATTCTCATAAATGTTTATGTCAAATCAAATATTAATATATTAAATTTTGAATATTTGATCGTTTGTATTTATTTTAAATACTAGGCTTGCTTTGAAAATTAAATTATCATAAAATATTTTTCTATTTTAAAATGTGACAAAACGATAAGTTAATTAATTAAAATATAATAAAATTAACAACTTAACAAACTAGTTGTGAACTCCTCAAAACAAAAGCACACTCAAATTGACATAACTCGAATAAATCCCAAAATATGAAAAAAATCAAATGAAATAAATAAAAAGAATTATATTTTTTTATTATTAAATTCAACAACATTCCTTGATAAGGACATAAATTTCCCCACCTTAATTACATCAACACGCAAATGTCCGATCATCACCTGCGCAAGACTTGTTTGCCTTCGAAATCCGAAACTCATCTCCCATTTCATTTTACAACTAATGCAATTGGACTACATCACTTTCCCTCAGAAATCAAATTAGCTTTCAATTGATGTAATGTGACAAGGTAAAAAGGACGAGGTAAATCTTACTGGTACGAGAAACTGGAAAACCAATCTGAGAAAGGACTAGGCAACCTCCTATCATGTGAATTAAGAAAGTAATTTTGTTTTGTGGTTATTGATTAACATGGCAGAGCTTTGCTGGCATGYCTGAATTATGGGCACCGAAGAAATGATTACATGGTCAAACTAATGCATAAACAAATAATTAATGCTATAACTATTCAATTATTTTATCCTTCATAGCATAGATCTACTTCACCGGTGAGCGCTCCAACCGGCAAAGCTCTCTCCATAACAGYAGTAATCCTTATCTCAAGCTTTGATGAACTGTTCACTAAGGGGACATTACGGCCAACACGGCTTTCTGCTTACTATCCCAAAGACCAGTCTGAACCATGGACTTCAAAACTTTCAGCTTTCAAGAAATGGGGTTTTTTCTCTACAATATTTCAAAGGAGAGCTGGTGACGTTCACCTGCGTTATTCAAACACCTGCGAGGAAGACTCTAAAAAAAAAAGTCATAGTCATTAGTAGAAGTCATACAATGGCCAGCTAAGTACCTTCCTAATGCTAATCCAGTAGCCAAACAGTTTATTATGTACATATTAAAAGCCCGTGCTTTGACCACCACAACAAAGATAAATCATCCTTATCATTATAACCTTTTTTTTCTTGCTGTCATTATCTATCATCAATCGGYGAGGTGCAACACAGCTTTAATTAGGAGATGGSGAAGGAAAAGGACGGCAGGTTTACAATTACACACTGATGAGAATAAACAAGATTGGAATATAACTATCAAGACCAAGAAAATTCACCAGTCATAGTGTTTGTATGTTACTAGTAGCATAGACATTCAACTATTCCACCAATCAGAATGCACCGAGGCAAGAGGAGAATCTATTTGTTGAATTAACCACCACTTTGCATAACGAATTGAGGTACTCGACCAAGTGGAATAATCAAGTCCTTCATAATCTCGTATTCTTCTGCACTTACCTTTGCCCCCTCGAGCACCTATTTATCCATAACAAAATGACCTTCTGTAAGTTAAAATATCATAAACTAGGAACACATGATTAAAATACTAAAAATGCAGAGTCCAGAATATATTTAACCTAAATCATAATGACAACATCAATCAATATGTTCTATAAATTTGCAAGCTCACACACCCCTGAGTGTAGGACTTTTCTTAATGTTCCTCGACTCAAGTTTACATACYATCCCTCCTGAGTATATTTTACCTCCTCCATTGTGAAGAGTCAACCTACCTTTTGCAAGAACCAAAAGAAAAAAGAAGTTTATATGAACATTTAAGCCTTTATCATCTTTAAGGTCCTTTAAGCACATATGAGCCATACTAATCCAGATTCTATCTATTAGTTGCTGATATGGGTTCAAATATTAAGGACCAATTCCTAGCCTTCTCCAATATGCCATTTACATGAATGCATAATATAAAATCAATATGTTCTCACTGACATCTACAAAATTCAACCAATCAACATGAATGAAAGCTTAATGCATGAATGGACTATCATTCTACAGTCGCTTAGTTCAAACTGAAGACATTGATCACACTGACCACGAAATCTAAGAAATCAGAGAAAACAAGAGCACAAAACTCAGAAGCAAACTAAGATGCAAATGAACATTTTTCTTTTTCAGAAGAAATGTGTCTGCTGAATGAGACTTATCTAGGGTGAAAGGGAGGGAGAGCCACTAATTGAACCTCTACCCTGCAGTTGGGATAAGGATGTTAACAATTATGCAAATGAACATGGCAGCAGGCCAGGCGACCAAAAAAAAAAAAAAAAAAAAAAAAAATTCCATGGAGGATATGATAATCTCTCTTTCGCCTGCAGCTTATATCACCAAATTAGATAAAATTACAAGCAAATGAAGGAGCATATTATAATAATATCTCACCTTGGGTAGCCAAACTCTTCTACCCGCCATATAAGGAGCAAGTGTAGTGATCCTGCAAACAGATAGGGCATCAAGAAACAAGAGAACAAGCAGTTGCCACTGTTTCATTCTGAGTGCAGGGAGTGCATCCATAAGCGACATTGTGTCAAGTAAACGATCCTGCATAAAATGTAATAAAGAATACATCA
This sequence comes from Rhazya stricta, assembly GCA_001752375.1. Classification (NCBI taxonomy): domain Eukaryota; kingdom Viridiplantae; phylum Streptophyta; class Magnoliopsida; order Gentianales; family Apocynaceae; genus Rhazya; species Rhazya stricta. The sequence goes on from MEJB01000006.1 coordinate 2,010,818, forward strand.
CGAGGAGGTTTGAGCAAACAAAACTTTTAACTGAAAACAAAAGTTTACTGCATGCACGTCATATGTAAAAATATTTCAACTCCTACGCTTGSATAACAATCCAAGAGATCAAAACAAGYTTGCAGGAGTTATATTCTTTCATTCACTAGTTCTTATACTGGTTTCCTCCATAGCACATCATATACAAATTAGTCTCTAGTCCCMCTTTGTGCTAATATGCTCCTATATTAGTTCTTTTCCTCCTTGAYCTCTTCCACCAGTTTAGTTTTTAATTGCTGCCTTCACTCCAACGACCTTGCCCCATAACAATGCAAGAAAACAAAGATACTTCTGTTTAAGGTCCTACATATCCTAAAAGACATCTGTAGTTTCTAATTCCTGCCTTCACTCCTCCGACTACCTCGCCCCCATAAAAATGCAAGAAAGCAAAGATACTTCTGTTAAGGTCCCACATATCCTAAAAGACATCTGCATTGAAAAAATAAAACAAGAAAGTGCTTTTCTACAAATTTTAATTTCTTTTGAATATAGATCAGTACAATTTCCTTCTCCAGAGTTGATAGTGGAGTTGGAAGCCTGAGATCAGCAACTAGTCCAGGCAGTGCCCGTGCAAGGCAGCCAGCAAGAGCTTGCCTAATTTCGGACGAGCGACCATCTGTTAGTACAACCTTACGAGGATACTCCCTTCCATTGACACACAAGTATTCATTGTGAAGAGTTTCATCATGTCCATATATATAGGCCAAGGAAGATGAAGACGTCCATGTAAATAGTGCCATAAACATTGTTGCAAAAGGTGACAGCTGAAAATATTAGTTGCAAAATGTTAGGAATTTAACTTCACCTAGAGGGAGGTAACTAAGAGCGGGTCAGCAGATTCAACTTACAGTTAAACTGAAACCATCAGGTGGATTGTCATACCAAGATTCATCAGACTCAAACAGATCAGAGTTGGGTAAGCCTGGTTTACTTGGCCATTTGAGAGGAGCTTGTTCTGGATCAATCATATTGCCCTCTTCTAGTGTTTCAGCTCCATCTACCTTGTGAACAGGTGGTAATATGATAATTCCAGCATCCGTCACTGAAATTGAAAGAAACAAAGATCGAAAAGAATGAATTGTATGAAAATACTTGAGCGATTTGTATTTAATCATAATTTAGCAAGACATCAAAATGCCAATACCAGCATCATCAGAATCTCCAGATGCAACAGCCTCTGCTGCTTCAGTAAGTGCTCTTRCACAGGCTTCAGCTGATGCAAATCGATATGAATCTTCATCGGCTTCCATTTCTGCCAAGCTGGATCCAGTGGAAGTATCTTCCTGGTTCTCAGATTCATTATACTCACAAAGATTTTTATTTTCATGACYGWCAGTTTTCTCATCAGCCCAAGTGACARAGCAAGTAAGTTTCTTTGCAGTTAAGGATTTTAGAGAAGATTTTAGTACAGAAGCATTTGATGCAGATGCTTTTTCAGAATGAAATTTTGAGTCTGTTTCAGCAGCTTTCTTATTAATAGYATTTTGGCCAGGACCTGAGTTATCTGACATGCTAAGCTTCTCATCCAACCTTTTTGACAAGTCATCAAGCTTCTCACTCATTACATCTCTGTAAYGAGATTCATCTGATATTTGACATTTCTTTTGAACATGACTACTATTAGAAACAGCTGACTCTCTGAATTGGGTCGACATGCCTTTCATGTCATCATTTTTTACTTTCTTTTTTGCTTCTTTATTTTTCTGACTGGTAATAACTGTTTTCGTCTGATCCACGATCTTGGATACATTGTACTCATTCTGCATAATTATGGCACTTGTGAAGTCCATCTCACCAAAGATAATATTTTTTTCCTTATTGAGCTGACGGAGCTTAGGCTTTTGCCCTGCAACAAGCATTCATAGCTCACATTAATCAGTGAGCAAACACGGGCAAGTTACTACAACAGGCCAATCCCAAAATAAAGAAAATAACAGCAGCATGTGCTGAAATTATCGCTTAAATATCCTAGAAATAATGAATAATAATTGGATAGAGTGAAAGCCTCCATCATATACCTTTCTCGAGCTCTTTCRGCTGTTGTGGCTTGGGAGTACGGTCTCTCTGGGGAACATAGCCTTCAATTGCATTTGGCGGACCAATCCACTCTTCCATAGACACTTCCYCACCCTTTATATCTATCTTTTCCTGAACCCTCAAGCCTGAGAACCCTGATTTCCTGTCTTTCTCTAGACCCTCTTTAGAGGCTTCCAGACTCATTCCTGCAAATAACCTTAGAATTTCATTCAATTTTGCAGGCTTAAGATCTGAGGAGACCTCTTCCTGCAGGCTCCCAGCAAAGGCTCGGCTATTCACCACACAGCTTGTGGAACAGTACATGTAAGTTTCTTGAAGATCATAAACCTTGTGCTCCTTCAGTGAAATACGATACCGGCCCTTCCTCGGCCTCTCAGAAGGCAGAGTGTTACCACAAAGAGGGTAACCACACATGTTTGCTATTGACCTTTCTATCACTACATCATTGTAGTTGCTCCGTGACATCAAYGCACCAGCAGCRAATAACTTATCTTCATCCTGAATACCTTCTAGAAGACAAAGTTGCAGCTTGTGCACAGCATCTTTTACAGTGACAGCTTCGTCTTTTGCCATGATCAAGATCTTCTGAAGATAASAAGCAAAAGTTCTTTGGTAACAACAGGYATTATGATTAACCAAATACCAGAGCTTCAAAACACAAAATGAGCAGATAATCTGAACAGGATGTTACAGGCATGTTAAATCATAAATCAGAYGATTTCATGCATATGTCAAATAAAGGTTTAAAGTCCACTCAGTAAATTGGTCAAGATATTGCAGATACAATAATGGGAACATATCATAAATCTGAAGTGAAATTGCAATATTAAGAAACTCAGCATGTATCATGCAAATTAACTAACACCCAATTTCACATTCAGGTGGCTGCAACTTAAGATGTCATAATCATAACCCGAAGCAGCACAAATTAGAACTTCTCAACGAAATTCCAGGAAATTAAATAAACRTTGTTTCAATATTCTGACAGAATAGAAAACTATTGATACATTTTATCACATKGGAATATGGCAATATTAACATAGCCGCATCACCCCAATTTCAATAAAAAACAAAGAAAGAAAGGGGAAAATCAAAATCTACATAGTATTACTAGCAATGCGGTACAAGGGATTCCCAGCATCTTGTAGAAAAGGAAAAGGGGTTTTCATAATTTTTCTTTTAAAGAATTTGGTTCTTTTTACGAACTTGATGTCAATAAATCTGCAAGCCTAGAAATTCATTTCGGCCAATTGAACCTTCTCGAACAGTTTCTTTTTAAGAACCAAAAAGATTTGTGCTAAAATAAGGTTACGCGGGCCAACCCACAAAAATTGAAAAATGAAAAATAATAAAAAACCATAATGTCAAAAAAAAATCCCTGAAAATTCCATAAAATATCCCTAACAAAACATTTAAATGATCGTCATAATAATCCATCATATTCCATATTAATTAACAAAGTCTATAAAAATATCATTCATCGCAAAATCCATCAATAAGTAATGAAGTCTACAACAATGTTCTTTAAAATTTATCATTATACTACATCATTCATTCACTTGAAATCCTATCCCATCTTCTCGTTATCTTCTTCAATATCCTCTAAAACATTWGACCCATGATTGGACAGAGTTGTTTTAATACTTGGATTATCTTCATTATCTGCAGATGAAAGTCACTTGTAGTAAAACAAGGATACAGACTTGGCAACTAGAAGAATATAGACTGCTACTTCAATTCAATGGAAATATTATTCAAACCTCATGCCAAATTACTAAACTTWCAGAGCATAAAATCTCCYGTTCAGCAATTAACAGTAGTAACAATTTTGGACACATTTGGTAGTAGAACATAATTGATATGACAGCTTGTCATCTGAAATTGCAGCCCATATCTCTAAATGGCTTTGATCATCTTCTAGATTTTTGACAAGCCTCTTTTTTGTTCTTGGACTCGGTGACTGCCAAGAATATTTTAAGAGTTCGTCTTTGCTAATTCCACTTGTGTAACATTTCTTGACAATCTAAAGAAATCTCTTTAGTATATTGGAAACTCTAATTTGTTTGCTATCTAGGTAGTGAATTTGTTGGTAACTTCATTAGTATTRTTACTATTTATTTATGTTTGAATGCAAGCACATGAAACCAATCTGAAAAATTAATATCTTTAACTCACGTTGACCTAACATTCAGTATTGAAAATCTAAACCTATAGAAACTATTCTCCAAATGATAACTAGGAATCTCACAGCAAAGGATCAAAGAATGGCCTGCATGAAGAACAATCACTAGCTAGTTCTATATTAGAATAATTTATTATTTTACCAATACTAATATAAATATATTTTTAAAGATTTGTCTAAACTATATTAGATAAGGTTTGGACTTTTTAGTCTTATACAAGTGGTTTTGATCATTCATGTAGTTGGACAAGAGTCAATATGATCAGAAAACTACTGATCTGCAGAATCAAGAAGACCTAAAGGACAACCTTTGACCATTGATTTTAATTCATGATCCATAACCTTGYATCAAAAACCCGTTTATATATAGAATCTTAATCTCATCAGTCTTTAAAAAGTGAAAATTAGGTTTCAGGATCTGCCCCGTATTTTCTGCTGTCTTATGAGAAAGAGATATGAATCTACAACATTGTTCCACATGTCATTTGGAAGTTCTTGAAGCTAATTGTTTGCCTAACACAACACGAAACAGGCACTTTTTATTCTGCACATTACCAGCTACTACCAGCACCTCCATCCTAATCTCAGTTTTCTTCTGATTTAATCATTTATTTGCATCATTCGCACACTTTCTCGAACGGATGGTGGACAAACCCAGAACTGCTAATCTGCTGTGCAGTTTCTTAAAACAAGAAGCCCTTTCAAAATGAGTCCTTAATATAAATCACAAAACAACAACAACCAGCAGTCAAATCAAAAGAAAATAGCAAGAGATGAAGAAAATCGACTTACAGTTACAGGAAGGAATCAAGTTAAAGAGACAGTAGCAAGAGAGCTGAGAGAGGAAGGGCAGAGAGGCGAGAGCTGAGCCAGAGACGGACCGGGACAGGCAGCAACAAGCAGCGAGAAGGAATGGCAGCCGGAGAGCTTGAGAGAAGAAACCGACGTGCGCCTGAATGCGTGTGTCTAGTCTGTTGCCGAATTTGGAATATTGGATTTTAGTAGAATTTAGGAATTAGGTTGCAATTGAATTAAGGAATTTTTTAATCTCCTTCTTTTCTTTTAACAAGATGGCGGGCACCCCAACCCGCCTCAACCTCCGGAGGCCCCACTAGGTTGGGATTTTTCCAATCTCAACCCATTCTTTTTTTATTTCAGACGGGCTTACTTAGCCCAACAGACCCAATTCATTTTGACGGCTCCCAACTCCATGATTCATATGCATTTATAAAATATTCTGTTGCCAGATTTGCTTGTGCTGGAGTAAATATTCTCTCAAATAAGTCCCTTTTTTCAGAAAATAATATCAGCATGAAGCTTAAAGGATTTGAATTACTTCAATCTGGAATAGWACAATCAGAAACCMCAATCGATGTAGAATGTTTCCCAATTTCAGTAATATAAATTYTAAAAATCCAGAGATTTTCTTCTTCAGACAAAGAAAATGTAACAGCAATTCTCAGCAAATCTTCTGAAGTTTCTAGTCCATTTCTTCTCAGACACCAATCCAGCAAAGAAACTTACAAGTTTGATATTCTTTTGATTTACCTTTTCCGTCACTGAAAAAGAAGTTTCGCGTTGGGAATAATTCACAAATGTAGATCTGGGCGCTAATATTCCAAAGTTCCAACTTTTCAAAACCCCCAATAATGAGAGACAATAATAAGCTGCAGGAAAAATCAATGACTCGCAACACAAAGTTACAATACACTTATTTGATGGTGTTCCATTCTTGAAAAAAATGTTGGTATTAAAACTTGGTTCGGCTGCAAGACCTAAATCTAGCGGAGGGAATGATGAGCTCCTCAAACAGACCAAACATGAGACGTAACAAGGACAAAAGCACCCAGCCATACATACCAATGCATCACCTTCATCAGAGATGAAAAAAACTGAGAATAAGCTACCTAAATGCCAAAACTGAGATCGAAGCACGCACGGGAATTTCCAAAATTGAATCAAACACAAGGCAATATAATAACAATACTAATACCAAAGCTGGTACAAGAAATTCAAAGTCGAAAAACAATTAAGGGTCGGTGCGCACCAATTATCAAGAGGTYGTAAAATACCCACCAGKAGAGGAAGAAGGTTCGGCTTCCAAAAGAAAAGAGCAGCTAAAGGTTTCCTTAGGGTGCAAAGGAATACAAGTCGGTTGAGTTCGKCATCCAACCMGACGGMGGGAATGGTCAGCGACCGGCGAATGGTGATCGAGGAAGAAAGGAGAGAAAATGGCAGAAGGCCGTGTAAGGGTTTTGATGGGGAAGAAACTTGTTAAGTAGGGAAACAGCTCTTTAGGTTCGAGGTTCCGCAAGCACCTCTTTTAACTGCAACAGTTGATGGATACCAGACAGATCGTCAACTTCACCTTGCGATGCTTCAAGCCTTCAACTAACTGCTTTCCTGGTTTGGTTGAATTCAATCAAACGTACCACTTTCARTTGAATCTSGAAGCAGTCTACACAARATTCCTTATTCGATGCTAAGAATAGRGTATTGTCTCTTTTTAGTAAATAGAATCCAATTTGGCATCGAGGAACGATCGTGAACTCGCACTACTTTCCGGCTCGCWACGCCKCAAATGGGCGGGGGACGTCTTTCTGAAAGCAGCTGACTTCTAAACCGTCTTCTGAGCGAGGTAGAAGCACTGSTTAGAATTGCCCGAAAGAGTTAAMGAGGGCTTCAAAGAAAGCTTGTAGTAATAAATTTTAATTTAGAAGATGGGTTAAGACAACATGTAGTAAGTTTTAGAATTACAATGGCTATTTTAATTRGAAGGACAAAGATTTAATTTAAATAGTCGATTCATTTGGAGTAAAASATAAATTTTCATTAATAAATTTTAAATATGTAATTATATTGAGAGAATTTATAATTGTAARTACTATTTAAAATAGAATCATAAAATTTAGAACTTAGCAAATAGCAAATCAACAAAGCTAAAACGGCCTCAACTTCTTTTCATTTTAATTAGATGAAGAATGAAGCTGGTTGGTTCTCTCACTTTATGGCATTACAATCTACAGAAACCCTTCGCTTTCCTTCATGTAAACCTTGTTTATATGTAACTATCTGCAACATCAGAAAGACAATTGCTAGAGATTAATGCAGCCATACATGCACTGGATATGCAAAAACCCTCGAATTCAGAGATGGCATCGGATTTTCATTGTTAAACAGGAAAGTTGAAGCGAACAAGTTCAACCTTTCCTTGTACAGAACTATATAATCACATGTCTTCTTGACCGCTCCTTGCACATTGCATTGAGGACATAATTTTAAAACCAAATCCAACAAAAAGACAAATTAAGGGCAGAAATAAAGGTTTTTTGAATAAAGAGGAGCTACCAATTTCCAATCAGAGCTATGATCTAGTCATCCAACGACGAACCACAACATTGACACTGAACAAAAACTCTAGAATCACTTCTATGAAAATTAACTATTCAGCTAGATTTCTAATYTCGGTGCAACTGCAGCTGCTAAAGCAGGCACCAACTACAGAAGTTGACAGATAAGATAATATCCCGACTGGATAGATCTACCTGTACTTCGTTCGCTTTGCAGCACTAGCAGCAGGAGCAGGCCTTGACTTACCAAAAGCCTTCGCCTTTCTTCTCCGTCTTTCATCYTCACTGTCTGATTCATCCCCTTTCTCCCTGTCAGCATTGCTTGCTTCTCTCTCCAACTCTTCCCACGTTTTGCCCTTCTCTTCCTCCGAGTCGTCCGCTTCATCCTCCTCCTCTTCATCTTCAGATTCCACAAGTGATTCGCTATCAGAATCATCCTCCTCAGTTTCAGAATCAGGTTCTGCTTCTGAGGGCTCGTAACCCTGATCTGACTCCTCTGATTGCTCAGATTCTGAGTCACTAGCTTCCAGGTTCAGAAACTCCCACCCACCTTCGTCTATAAAGCTCTGAGGGTCATCGGTGATGGTCTTCAGTATAGCTCGCCAATTCAGATTTAGCCTGCTCTCRTAGTACTTGATGTCYGTAGTGTCCAGCCACTCCTTGATGCCATCAAGTGATGTGGATGGGATGGAATCTATGCGCATAACATCACGCTTGAAATCCTTGAAGACAATTGCCATATCAAAATTCTTCTGACCAAGACCAACTCTTTCTAAGTTCACAATCTCAATCTCACTTAGAGTGATGACAAGGAAAGGAGTCTCTATCAGTTCAACCAAACAGCTTGAAGTTGGAACAATAAAAGCTGAAGCTTTGTGAGGTACTCCATGGAAACCAAGTTCCCTCAGAGGCTGGTCAAACTCCAGGTCAAGCCCTTTAAACTGAGGCTGCCCCCAGAGATCATTCACCCGGYTCACAAAGTTACTGAAGTCCATATTAATTTTGTTCTTACGGTCTCTTTCCCTCTGTTCTTCTTCTATTTCATCTGGGTCATAAGCAGACCTCTTCCCACTCCCAAGTGTTTGGACCACATCCATCACCTCTACGTAGAACTGCACATCCTTCGTTTTTTTGTTCCCGACCATTATGTGATTGTGAAGATGAAAATGAACTAGGGTAATCATCTCCTTCTCTGCTGGCTGAAAGAAGGCATGTTTGATGTTCCCATACATAATATCAACGCGCTCATCCTGTCTTGAGGTTGAGTACCTGAGGACATTTTGAGATTTAAAGATTTAGGCTTCATTAATTGTTTTATCAACATTCATTTGGAGGTACATGTAAATGGATACTATATAGTATAGATTTAAATTATTCACCAAAACAAGAAAAGGAAGGACAATATAAGAATAAAAAAGAATGCCTGCAAAAACATATACCTAAAGCCATTGACATGAGCTTCAAGAGTACCAGGCAACTTCCTCGCACGACCACCAAAAGGAGGACGGATCCATAGGTCGGGCAACCTCACCGGCTTAAACTTATTCCCTGCAAGTACAAGTTTTTCCTGCGTGACTAGTGTTGCCCTCTCAGCTCTTTCAGACTCCCTTGCCACAACATTTCGCCTAAGAGTTTTAATCTGCTGCACCACTTCACTAATGTGCCTTGGGTCCTTTGAACGAAAAGAGACCTCCTTCAGGTAAATAGCCCCTTGATTTTTGAGAGAGTTGGTATCATGAGGAGTAAAAGGAGTCCCAGGCACATTAAAAATGATGCGGATATAGCAATTACGATTGGTATCCTGCTGGCTAGAGACTGTTTTCACAGTGCCTACATGGAATGGCACCATGATGCCATATATTGGTAGAAGAACAGCCTCGTTCTTTTGATCAACTTGTATTGTCATCTCTCTGGGAGGTGGTAGATCATTAACATTCTTGTACGCAATAAGCTCACTGGAGGTCTTCGCAGATGCACGGTTATCGCCAGGAACTGGATCCTCACCGGTAAGTCGTCGAGCAGTTTCTTCAATCTTCTGTCGGGCAAGTTCAGCCTGGTGCTGCCTGCGGAGCTCCTCCTTTGATATCTCCTGGTGATCAGACCGCAGAGTTGCCTTCGAGTATAAGGAGTCCTTACCATTAGATTCAACTTTCACTTTTGTTTGCTCTTCTTCCTCACCTTCATTGAAGGAGTAAAACACGTCTTTAACATCCTTAGAGCTCAATTGAGTAGCAACTTCACACCCCTCATTGGTCACTATAACCGTGTCTGCAAGCAATAACGAAAACTTCTGACTTTTCGGATTGCCTGTCTCAGTCTGCAAATCCCGAAAACCAATTGACACATTAAAAACCATTCCTGCTTTGAGCAGTCGATCATTCTTTGCATTGAGACTCAACCCTGACTCACGAAACTCTAGACCAATTCCTGTACCAGCTGACTTCGTCAGGTTAGGCAGAAATTCAGGAGCATCCCTCTGGACCACTGCAAAGGCTGCCTGATAAACAGCACTCACCTTGTTCCCAGGCCTCAATGCTGCAATGGCAGCCTCATGTGCTCTGAGAATAACTTCATAAGCCTTGCTTTGCACTGCATTTGCATCAATAAGAAAGGTTCTAGCAACATTGGAACAGTAACTGTTATATCTTGATCCAATTGCACAGATGATCACACTGGTGGAATCATAGAAGAGAAAATCATCGTTACTTGAAGCATTAGGCCTTAGATCAAAATTACCCCCACTTTGGAAGATTGGAGGGTAACAGATATCAACATTCTCAGCCTTGAGCTTCACCTTGACACGAGCAGGATCCAAAATTGCCTTTTCTGCATCATCCATTAATGATGAGTGAGTAACTTTCTTTTCCTCATCAATCACCCTTTCCAGTTTTGGCACAACATAGTTCTTCATTGCAGAAGCAGTCAAGTATGCAGCTTTCTTTACAAACGTTATCTCATTCTGGTCCTTAACAGCAAAAAGCTCAGACAAACCATTCGTCACATCACATAGCTGAAGGCCTGAGTTTTTTAACTTGTCCACCCATTTTTCCAGCAGCATTCCTTCAGGAGACTCTCTAACTATGTGTCCAATTATGGGTGCATTACAACCATCTGATTTGGATTGTGAACGCATGGCAYGGAGTAGAGCATCCATTTGAGAGGTTCCATCATCATTTTTTAACTTCACATGCATGATCACATCCACATCAACAGCCTCTTTTGCAGATCTTTTGATACCCTCAAGCAAACTGGCCTTCTTCTGGCTGCATAAGAAATGTATATGTTTGCTTCCAAAGACCATTATAGTCTCAGGGAATTCATACCCAAGCAGCCATATGTTCAGTGTGGAAGACTTTAGGTAACGCAGGTCATCCGAAGGAGGTGGTGTAGCTATTGCAAAAATRTCAGCAGAACCCCAAAGTTCATCCTTGTGTTCCTGCCAGTGTGAGTAAAGGGCCTGCAACCTCTTAGTGAACGTATTCAGATCAATTTTATATGGAGCTCCACCAGCTGCATTTCCATTAGCTGATGGACCGTTGCCATTACRCTGTTCTACCATTTATGCATCAACCACTCCTAGGACAGCCTGTGAATAAAACATTAAGTCAAACATTAGTCATTATATATTATGACTATCAGAAAAACCACATGAAAGGGATGCAAATAGAACCCAGAAAGGGAGAAAACCATGAAAGAAAATCACTCTAAAGAAATAAACAAGAATGAACAATCTATCCACTTCGTAATTTTTGTGTGTTCCAGTYACCACTGATTTACATTCACAATAATGACATGAAATGAATTGAAAAAGATACAATATTCAGACATTAGGTTAAAGAAATCCCAGAAGATCCCAATTCAACTCCGCGAGATTAGTTTTAGTGAMAAAGTGCATTTCTGGAACATGCCTCACTAAATAAGTTATCTTGATAAGCTTACCTTTTATTGGACTGAAATAAGGTCTTTACATTCAAATACAACAAATCTTCCATGGACAGYACCACCCAATCATCTATCATTATTACCTTCCATTCTGCTATCGCTCTGCATAGCRTTATGAGAAAGGGTACCAAGTCTMATAGGAAMGATGTACCAAGAAAAGACGCTCATTCATGAGTCCACCAACCAATTTTTGAGGGATTCCTAGAATTTCAGATAGTGCCTCTRGGAGTACCAGTTATGCATACAAAATAGACAGATATTATAGTTCMATTATGCAAATCATTCAAAATCTAGAAACTTAAGACGTTCTAAACTAAACAATTTCAAAAAAATTCAAGAAAACTAATGATTTTGAGGGAAATTAAGATGTAAAATACACAAAAACCAATCTAATACGCATATGTTCATGTACGTTAGTAGTAAAAGACTATCATTCGAGGCTAGATTTAGATTTCAGGAAGATAACAATAACTCCAAAGCACCAGAATCGCCCCCAATCCCTCAGAAAATCAATGACTTGAAACATCCATCATTACAAATTAAACACGTGTTCAAACCAAATTTCATAAAATGGACAAAACTAAGTTTCACCAAGTAAAAGGAAGTCCAGAGAAGGTGCATAATCAGTTTGAACTATCAAAATCAAACACTCWACTTACAAACCCAGAACATKTTTAATAATCCCGAATAAAAAATTAAATAAATATTAGGGTTTCCAGACTGTACAGAAGGCACTATGAACTCCAAACCAGATTCAGACTCGACGAATTCAGCATGCCATGCTCCCAATTCATAAACCCCCAGATAACAAGCTTAATTTTTTAGTCAAAAATATAAACCAGAAAGCATATATTAAGTAACACGTTCATGCTGAAACCACTCTACTCACCGACAAAAAATGAAAACAAACCAACGAAGTATCGATGAATCTAACCACAACCACTCACCACTGAATTGCTAAGAGCAAGTTGAACAAGCCAAATAGGAATACAGCTTTAAATGTTGAGTCGGTCAGCGAGACCTCCAGCGGCGCAGGATAAGTTAGGGTTAGGGTTTCGAATGCCGCAACCTCTTTTACAATTACTTTCTTTTTTTCTAAGTTTACAACATTTTATTCCAGCGGAAGCAGTTCCGCTGATTAAAGGAGTCGAAATTGCTCAAGAACTCCTCGGAGATTGAAAATAAACGAAGAATTCGATGAAGAGATCGAGAGAGCAAATGGCGAAATGCTAAGAAAAATTTAAGAGAGAGCCAAAGAGAAAGGGGTTCTTTCTGCTTCGGGAGAGAGGAGCGAATAAATATTAATTTGATTTCTTCTAGTTCTGGTTTATATATAGCGGAAATTTCTAAACACGGGCGGGAAGTTAAAAAATATTACTCAGGCTGCCACTGTATTTGGTTTGTAATGACGGTTTTGTACTCCGTCATTGGGAAACTTGTGGCGGTAGGAGGAGTTTATAAGGGTAAATGTGGTAATTGTTACAGCGGAAAACGTCGGGCTGATATTTGGAAATGGCAAGTTTGGAGGGTAGTTTTGGTTTTCTAAGTTATCAGATGAGGGYGTGGGTCAGCGGAGCATCACGACGCCGTTCGACGTAGTGGAGTGCTTTGTGGCATCGGTACGGCAGCGTTTTGCATTTCACTGAGAGTCAAACTGGCGGGAAATATGTGCTCTAATTTTTGGTAGTTAAGACTGCGGGCGGGAAATTATAGAAAATAAGATTAGTGTCATTATTGTCATTATTCRCAAATGAAAGGTCAACCTTATACCGTAGGGTAAATAGTAATGCATATGTTATTTTCGAAAATGATGTTTGTGCACATCTSATGAGATGAATTAATTAATTATATGAATTTTATTGGGTGTC
>MEJB01000006.1:2025449-2077448 GCA_001752375.1 Rhazya stricta
GGAACACGGGGGGGGGGAAAACAGATGTTTTATGTGTTTGTAAGAAATAGGTAGGTGAACATAAAATTTCTCCTCGATTATTTAATATTATTTTATTATTTATAATGACAGTTTTTTCTAATTCAAAGAAATTACTATACTTTTTAACTTTGTCTCATATGTTAGAAATTGGTGAATTTTGAATATCAAAATTTTTATTTAAAGTTTATGTGAATTTTAATTATTTTTTTTGATGGGTTAAGCAATTAATTTCTAGCACAATTCATTACATTTTCAATAATTCAATGTTATATTGATTGGTGGCAGATTATCATATTTTTTTAAATTCAGTTTTAGATATAAAAATTATCAAGTGTATCCATATGAGTACTATTAATTTATTTACGTTATTGCTGAAAAATTGAATCAATGAAAAAAGTTTGAAAGTTCATTACCATTTATATTATTTTTTAGTTTGTAAAGTTTGAAAAAAACTAAATTTTATGTAACTATTTTTTTAAAGAAAACTAACCCATTAACACTACCTAGAATAATAGGATAATGAATTTTCCTACATTCAACTAAAAAAAAAAAATACTGGGACAAAATAATAATCGTGCACCCATTTTCGAGTAATTTTTACTAATTAAAATAATTAATCAATCTAATATTATTATATTATTTTTAAATTAAAAAGAACGTACAAATTATTATAAAGATCAAAATTGTTTCATTATTCTTATAAATTCTTATGCACATTCATTTTATTCAAATTTTGCGCAGAAAATATTTACCTTTTTTGATAATAGTATATAATAATAAAACAAAYAAATAAACTTCTGGCGGTCGAACCAGAATGTATCGGTCGGATTTCCGGTTTGATTTGATGTACATACGAATATTTGTTCCTTTTTCAGAAGTCTTCACCAAACAGCATATAACCAACGTCTCCCTCCTCGTTGAACTCGCCCCAATTACCTACCCAACGCCTCTTTAGTAACTACTGAAAATTCACCTGCCGACTCGTCTCTTTTAAGCAACTTCGATCTCTCTCTCCTGTTATCTACTGCCCGTTCTCTACTTCTGTACATCTTTGAATCGGTGTCCTCCACAGGTATTGATCAATTTCAAGAATTTTCTTGGAGCGTAWAGTTCAGTAGATAGAGCAGAAGATAAAGGAGGAGGAGAATGGCAAGGAAGAAGATCAGAGAGTATGATTCCAAGAGGCTTCTTAAGGAGCATTTGAAAAGACTTGCTGGGTTTGATCTTCAGATCTGCTCTGCTCAAGTAATTRCCTTTGCTTTTTCAGAATTTTCGATTTATTTCTATAATCTTGTWAGGGTTGTTTAATTCCGTGCTGGTKATGAATTTTCATTGTWTATTTATGTTTCCATCTATGAATKCTCCGGGAGATGTGAAATAGATACCTGGTTCTGTTTCTTGCTAGTTTATTAATTGCTCCGATCATTAGCACATAATTCAATTTCTGTTGTCTGATCCAGTAGAATATACGCGGATGAGAYATGCTTCTCTGGAATTCTTTGATTCTTTAAGTTTGCTTTTGYGGATGTGTTGAAATGGCTTTATCATGTTAAATTTACCAAGAGAAAAGCTAAAATAAGATGATASATAATGTTGCACTTCTGTCTTAGGTSGTAACTCGTCTATATTGTTACCCTGCTAAACTATGCTGCACAAAATTGTTCTAATGGGCCTGSATAAGGAAAGTGATTGATAAAAATTACAACTTGAACGCCATTCAGTAAGCTTTCTTATAGTCATTCACTAGCTTTATAGTCACACAACTTTATTTTAAAATGACATATCTTATTCAACTGAGAAATCAATGATAAGGTCGTTACATTGAGGGAAATAAATGAGACAATTCAATATGTTATATGTATGGATGTATGTATGTATGTATGTATGCATATATCTAATGGTCAAATTGACTTATTGAAGTGGCCAGGAAAAGCGTAATTCAAGTTTTCTTGCCTCTTAGGAAACTGCTCTATTCTTGATTGTATTTGTTTAACAGTTTTCTTCCCCCAATAAGCCCTCGTTGTCTGCTAAAGGCATTAAGCCTTCTCTGAATTRAGCATTGTCTCGTTGCTCAAAATTTGTATACTACTGCCTTTAGGTRAATGAGGCTACGGATTTTGCTGAGTTGACAAATAAAGAACCATGGCTGTCATCCACTAAGTTGGTTGTCAAACCTGATATGTTATTTGGGAAGCGTGGAAAGAGTGGATTAGTGGCTTTGAATCTGGATCTTGCACAAGTTGCTGAGTTTGTCAAAGCTCGCCTTGGTGTAGAGGTAACGAAGAATTGAACTTTCTGCYTTTTTCTTTTTAATTATTAATTTTAATTTTTTTCCCTCTCTGACTGCTTCATGCGCTTCCAGACACTAACATAAGCATCTGATCATTTCTAGGTTGAGATGGGTGGTTGCAGGGCACCTATYACTACATTTATAGTAGAACCATTTGTTCCCCATGACCAAGAATATTACCTCAACRTTGTCTCTGATAGGTTGGGTTGTAGTATTAGCTTTTCGGAATGTGGAGGTATCGAAATTGAAGAGAATTGGGACAAGGTAATTATACGATAAACTTGTTTTAATTTTGGTTGGTATTGCTATGAAGTTATGCACTTTTGCTGTTATGCTTGTTTGCATGTTATTAGAACTCTATTTCAGATGATGGTAAATTTTCCTTGTTCTACAGGTTAAGACCATTTTTCTTCCAACCGAAAAGCCTATGACGCTGGAGGCATGTGCTCCTCTAATTGCTACACTTCCCTTGGAGGTAAGATATAGAAAATTAGTTTTACTTATTTTTAGATCTTATGTTTTTCCTGCTTGGAACTGCGTGCATKTTTGACTTAATCAGATCAGAAGTTTTCTCTATGTGTATGAGATGTTTGTGAAGTTTATTGTTGCAAGCTAACATTATGACTGAACTCCTCTAATTAATTGACCTAAACTGAATTTGCTTGATAGTAGCTATTTTTCTTGTTATCATGTGAACGTTACTGCATGATTTTTGCTGTGCTTTCACACATTGAAGAGATAGATTTGTTTTCTTTTCTGCCTTGACCAGACTTATTCTAGTTCTTGAGCAGTTAATATTTTTAAATGTCTGTTACTTTCTTCAGGATGACCTCGTCCTCTTTCTTGCATTCTCATTTTCATTAACAAGATTTCTTCTTTATCTTAAAAAAATGTTTTGTTTGTCCGATAACTTCTTTGGATAGAGTTGTTCTAATCACTGAAAGCACACTAAGGCATAATACTTATATAATCTGGCTCAGGTACGGGGGAAGATTGGTGATTTTATAATGGGTGTATTTGCAGTATTTCAAGGTATGTGGTCCCTGTTCTCATGAAATGATTAAGCTTWGGTAAAAATCTCAGAAGTTTGATTTGAAAGAAAAGTTGAAATCCTTTTCATCCTTAAGTTCTCCAGAGAGATGTTAATTGGTCAACAGCGTTTGAAATGTTAATTGGAAAATACTATGATGGACATTTTATCAAACTCGTCATCACTGTGTTTGTTCCTCAGATCTGGATTTCAGTTTCCTTGAGATGAATCCCTTTACACTGGTTAATGGGGAGCCATTCCCATTGGACATGCGTGGGGAGTTGGATGACACTGCTGCATTTAAGAACTTTAAAAAGTACGCATAAGAGTTTCATTACCACATGCMAATGGCTTATGAAATTCCTTCTTAATAGTATCCTGCTGCTTGTTGTCTCACCCTATTCTATCATTTCACTATCAGATGGGGTAACATAGAATTTCCTCTACCTTTTGGAAGAGTTTTGAGCCCAACCGAGAGCTTCATTCACACATTGGATGAAAAAGTAAGTGGTATTTTCTATATATTTATTATGCATATGGAGCCAAAATGTTTTATTACAGTTTTGAATCACATCAGTATGTAGCTGACATCTCTGCTCTTCGCCATGGTTGCTGCATAGTTATAATTATGCTTTGAAGTGAGAATGTATAGAAGAGTTCTCAAGGTTGAAAAACCTATGGTAAAAGAATAACTAGAGCTGAGAATATATTGCTTCTTGTTATGCAGTTTCCCACCCCATCAAAAGCAATAGAAATAAAAAAACATAAGGAAGTAGGACGTTGTAGCAACGGCTCCAACGGAAATCTTGGCTCCATCTGTGACTGATGGATCATTAACTGAGACCAAGTATTTGTCAAGTTTGCTCAGGCTTTCAATTTCTGTGGCAAAAACTTCCCATCCTAAAATGATTAGTTGATCTATACGTTCACTTTGTGACCGAGATTAATTTTTTATTACCATTTTTGTTGCTTATGATCTTCGATGATGATTCTTGTAGTCTTAGTGCTGGTATAAACTGATATTTCATTTTGAGTTTTGGAGCTAGCATCTTCACAGGAGAAAGTAATACTTGGGCTTTGAATTTTGCAGACTAGCGCATCTCTAAAATTTACTGTTTTGAATCCGAAAGGGCGTATATGGACTATGGTGGCAGGAGGTGGTGCCAGTGTCATATATGCTGACACAGTGAGTACTGCAATAATTCTTATACAAATATCAGTCAAAACATGCTGGTTGCTAGTTATTGACGGTGACTCTTCCTTTTCTCCTTTTTCTTATCTGGCAAATTTTTTTTTTTTATTTTTTATTTTTTGGGGAAACAGGTTGGAGACTTGGGATATGCTTCTGAACTTGGTAATTATGCAGAATATAGTGGAGCTCCAAATGAGGAGGAGGTTTTGCAATATGCCCGAGTAGTTATTGATGTAAAATGAGGCATTCTACTCTCTAAGTTG
Organism: Rhazya stricta; assembly: GCA_001752375.1. Taxonomy (NCBI): domain Eukaryota; kingdom Viridiplantae; phylum Streptophyta; class Magnoliopsida; order Gentianales; family Apocynaceae; genus Rhazya; species Rhazya stricta. Next base: position 2,030,246 of record MEJB01000006.1, read on the forward strand.
ACAAATTCAACTTCTTCTTTTCATGTATTTATTCATTCAACAAATTAATGGCATTCTCAGTGTGCAACGGCTAATCCTGATGGCCATAAGAGAGCTCTGCTAATTGGTGGTGGCATTGCAAATTTTACTGATGTTGCTGCTACGTTCAATGGGATTATTCGGGCTCTCAGGGAGAAGGTTGGGTTGAATTAATAGAAAGTCAGAATATTTCTGTGCTCTTGGTAAAATAGAGGCTGACATTTTGTGTTTCTTTTTCTGTTTCCAACTGGGCAGGAATCAAAGTTGAAGGCTGCTAGAATGAATATATATGTTCGAAGAGGTGGGCCCAACTACCAGACTGGTTTGGCGAAAATGCGTGCTCTTGGAGAGGAGCTGGGGGTTCCTATTGAGGTATGATATTCTAGATAAACTGTAAAGTTTAGCATGCGTTCTTAAGGTTGTTTCGTTGTCATCATGTTATTGCATAAGGAATGGAAGTGACCTATTTTGGGTTCAGATAGCTGTGTGATATTCAATTTAACCACACAATCGTGATGTGTTATTTTATTTCGGTTTGTTTCATTGAACCTCTTCTATCGATGCATTAGCAACTAAAATTGAAGTATTCTTTGCTACAAAATAAGATAATCATAAACAAGATTAAAGTGGAACTGTCAAGGCCTTTTTCATTTTTGTTTGTCCATTTGCATAATATATATTTTTGATGTTCTTATTTAACAGGTATATGGACCTGAGGCAACTATGACTGGCATCTGCAAGCAAGCAATTGATTGCATCATGTCTGCAGCATAGTCAAACGACTTAAATTTCCATGAAGCATTGAGGATATAGTAATCTGGGTTTTCCTGTAAGGGCGGACTGATTTGGCTCTCTTGTGTCTGCCTGTCTTTCTCCCTCCTTTCCCCCACAATTTGACTGGGATGAGTTCCACAACTCCATTTACTGAATTTTCATTTAAAGAGAACTGTAGAAATCAATAATTTTCTGTTTGGCAATTTGGAACAGTGTAACTGGGATAGTTTTGTTATTTTCTCTAATGATAAAATTAGACTTTCTGGATGGAGTTTACATCTTCAGCTTTCATATACGAGCAGCTATACTTTCTCAAACAGCTCCATGTACAAATAAAAGGTACTGTTGGTATGAATACTTGCATTTRTTCTCAAGTTCCATATATTATAAAATGGTCAAATATTCKTTAAAYGGTTCACCAAGTTAAATGAAGTTGTTCATTTTTGCTAAAGAGAAAATATTACAATAAACCCTAGTCTTACGAGGAAGGTGAGAGTTTAATCCGTTTACCACCTTCAAGTCCATTCTATAGCCATATCTCAACACACTACTAAGAAGTAGCCAGTACTGTTGTTTGTTAGTTCAATAATTAAACTGTGATGATATGAAAAAGTTATATGAGGTGCTGCATTGATTAGGATTATGGAACCATCAAAATGAAGATCTAATCGAAAGTTTTTTCACCATATCATTGAGGCAATAATTTATTGGTCCAAGTAGTTAATACAAGTTCAAGAAAATCAAGTTCCATCCCTGGTAAGAACAGGTGCCTTGACAGCAGGGCTGACAACCGATCTGTTGTTCTTAAAATGCCGGAGGAGAAAAAGCTCACGTAAGAGAGAAATAAGCCAAAAAACAAATTGCCTTTGTTTATTTCACCATGGTTACTTTTGCAGTATCTGAATTGTCCTCTGTGATTCYTCAAATGCTCTCTGCTCTCTGCAACTTTGAATTTTCTTTAGGTCCAAATGCCAGTTGGCGTGTCTCAAATATAAGCAGAAGTTAATCAAATTCACTCAAAACATTTCAAGAATCTTTGTTTTCTTTCGTGCACTCATTTTTCTAATTTCAATATCAAAGGTTGGTTAGAAATTTCAGTCTCTACAAGTAACATAAGAACGCCTGCAATCCCGAGTAGCAAACAGACGCATAATTTATTGAATCAAAATCAAARGTGTCCATATCAAAGACATTTTCTACATGTCGATATGTAGAGGTGGTTAAAACCTTGTCCTTTTTTCTGGTGATTTTTAATGTTCATGGTGAGCAAGACAAAGCTGTTAAAGAATGGAGTCTGGACTACTCCAACCCTTCAAGCTGTTCAAATGAAACATCATCGAAACTTACTCGATCACTAGCTGCTAATTTACACGCTTTCGTTTCTTTTTCACAACAGAGTCAAGATCAGTTGAATACCWAGTTTTTTTCTTTCTCCGAACTATATATACTCGATCAAGATGACTCCCTCCTTCATTCCTCACATACTACAGTCTCTTGGAAACAGAAACAGCTTCTTTCGAAAATCTTCCAATGGATATTGGGAAAAAATTGTCATGCTCACTTTTTGTTTTGATTTTCTTTCTCAATGTGTCAACAATGGTCAGTCTATCATCTGCATATCTTCAAGAAGGTTTTTACCAGTACACTTGCCCATCTGCAGAGGCAATTGTAAGAAAAGCTGTCGAGAAAGCTGTATATTGGAACCCCGGCATTGCTGCAGGCCTCATTAGATTGCATTTTCACGATTGTTTTGTGAGGGTATATACATATATGATTATCTTAATCCTTCAATTTTTGAGCTGCATGTTTCATTGGAATTGAAGACATGATCGATCTCATGTATACTATATACCATGTATGGTTTAGGTAAATATTTAAGACCAATAAGTTAGAGAGAGCTGTTGGACTAACCACATTTCTTAATATTTATAATGTTTCAGGGTTGTGATGCTTCTGTCCTCCTTGATTCAAAAGGAGGTAATCGATCTGAGAAGGAACATCCAGCAAGCCTAACATTGCGTGGCTTCGAGGTGATTGACGAGGCAAAATCCGAGATAGAAGCTGCATGTCCGAACGCAGTTTCATGCGCAGACATTCTTACGTTTGCAGCTCGTGACAGTGCCCTTCTAGTAGGAGGTATGTACTATGCAGTGCCGGCAGGCCGCCGTGACGGGCGGATTTCCGCGGTAGACGAKCCTGGTCAAAACCTTCCTCCACCTTTTTCCAATGTCAGGCAACTAATAGAAGCCTTTGCACGAAAAGGGCTCTCTGCTAAAGAGATGGTGGCACTCTCTGGCGCACATTCCATTGGAGTTTCAACTTGTTCTTCCTTCTCCAGCCGGCTTTTCTCCTTAAATGAAACACATGAAAAAGACCCTTCACTTGCAGCCCAATATGCAGAGAACCTGAGAAGAAAGTGTGACGCCCGGCCATCAAACTCCGGTGACGGAGCAAGCGAGCCCACCGTGGCACTTGACTTTGTTACGCCGAACACATTGGATAATCAATACTACGTGAATCTGAAGAGGAATGCTGGTTTGCTTACTTCTGATCAAACTCTTATGAGCAGTCATTCAACAGCCAAGATAGTAAAAAGATTTGCAAGAAGAAACAAAGTTTGGGGCAAACATTATGCAGCTGCCATGGTGCACATGGGTTCCATAGAAGTTCTCACGGGTTATGAGGGAGAGATCAGGAAGAACTGTAGGGCTGTGAATCAGAATTCCCGGTGAAAAATTAATTTGGTAATTGAAATAGACGTTCTTTTGATCTGCCTTTCGATTCTTGTTGCATCTCTTTGAAAGAAAATATTTGAGCTCTTAATTTGATTAAAGATTAATTGATCCCATAATCATTGGAATACTTCCCAGGACTCCAGTAATATCYATAAATTATACTCGCTCTTTTTAGATTCAGAATTATATTTAACTTCTACTATCTTATTCTTACTTATACATGTTAAATTAAGAAAGGTAAGTCGTGAAAGTTAGAAATGAGAATATATTTATTTAGAGACATTTAATAATGGAAATATAGACACTAGGCTGCGTTTTGTTTGCATATCCGTATGTTTTCATTTTTTTAAAAATATTTTTAGATTTCTGTTTTGAGTGACTCTTTTAAAATTCGTTAGAAATGCATTTAGTTTGTCATTTTTGAAAAATATTTTTAAAAATGAAAAATTAAAATACGTTCAGTTTAGAATTTAAAAGAAAAATATTTTGACTATTTTAATAGATTTACTTTTAGATTAAAGTTTAGGTACAAATAGTCAATATCATAATATTTTTAAATTAAAAGAAAAAATAAAAATTAAGTGTGATCTAATTAATTAGAATTTTTTAGATAATTATTAAAGAGAAATACACAAAAAATACGTTTTTCACATTTTGATTATAGGAGAGGATTTTGCTCGAAAACTCTCAAAATAACATTTTGGTTATTTTTACTTTTCAGTATAATATATTTTTTCTGTTTTTTAAAATTGCGTTTTCGAAAATAGAAAAGATAACACATTTTCAGCATTTTTGAAAATTAAAAATGAAAAACAATAAGAAAATAGGAAAGAGAACTTTTTGTAAAACAAAGATATGTTTTGAATTCTAAAGAGAATCCAAATAGACCTTTAAATATTTTGTCAATTATCCCTTCTCCATTAAAACTTCAATTATACATGATTTATTGATGATATTTGCTGGGATCTTCCACTAGAAATCTTGCATATGATGTCATAGTTTGAGATTATATGCAAGATTTAAAATTCAAAATTCGTTTGAGATTATTTTTTTTATTTTTAGAAATTGCTGATTTTATTATTCATTTGTGGTTGTTTATTAAGATATTTATACTATATGATGGTACTATTTTGAAAGTTTGGGGACCTCCTCCTACTGTTTCATTATGTTTGTATGCATTCAATTCTATGGTTTGAAGCATCTCAATGCCAAAATATCTTATTGCCTTGTCTCACATTTGACATAATGGAACATTTATTCATTCAAAATCATAGTGTGAATGAATTATTGGGCTAACATTTGTGGCTTAGGAATGAATCAAATTCTTAGCTGCTTTTGTCAATTTCGCTATTGCTTCTTTACCTCCAATCATKTTCTTTGATATTTATGTGAAAAGGCATTATGAAAATGCACTTCACATGTTTCTTGAAATTTTCATATTCCTTGGATCAAGCTAGGTTCCGTCCACATTTGAAGCCACACAATTACCCGTGGGGCTTTCGTCTGAACTATTAAAACTTAGATATTTTATTGATAAAATGAGAACGGTTCAAATATTATGTATGAAAAAATATTTCACCTTCTATAAAAAGTTCCATTGAGAAATGAGTTGAATTAATACATATAAATCCCCGGATAAAAGCAAAAAAAGAAAAAGAAAAATAAATACAAGAAGTAATGATAACTCATGCAACTAAATATTTAGGTCGGAATGATGCTAGCCTCTCCCTATATTATTTAACCGTCAGCCACGGCAGCTTTTGGGACAAAAAAAAAAAAAAACAGTTTTGGTAATGATAAATGAAGCTTTCTTCGAAAGTAGGTGTAGCTGTTTTTAAGGAAAGGCAATGATAAATGTTAATTGACTAATCTAATTTTATATCATACCCTTAATTTCTTAAAAAATCTCATATTTAACCTTATATTTTAAATATTAATTTAAAATATTTGAACTTGACAAATATTATTTTATAATAAAATTTAACCAATTAAATTAAAATAAAAGATAATTTATATTCTTTTCTCTTTGTAAATAAGAATTATATTTGCAACGTCATTTTGTGTCATTTTGAAAGTTAACGTCTTATTGAGACAATATCCTTATTTATCAAACGCCTTTTCCTGATAGCAATCCACTTTTCTTGSGAGTAATCCCAGACTGGCTATAAATTATACAATTACACATCCAACAAATTATCCAATAAAATCATTTAGATATAAAATGCAATCAATCAAAATGTGTAATCTCCTTGACAATCATTATTTTCTCGTGAGATTTGTTGTGAAAAATTCTTTGAATAAATTAAATTAAATTTTGAACATTATTTTTATTTTCAAAAAGGGTAGGATTTAGTTAGTCACAAATAAGAAATGAAAATGCGCGTAGAGGATCAAAGATTTTACAATAATTCATTTCGATAATTACAAGCACATAACTCATATATTTTTCTAAATTCTTGTATATTTTTTAATAAAAAGAAATGAAAATTACATTATTATATATGTATATTGATTTATAAAATTCCTATATGTGTCCAATTCAACCAAGATTGGCATATTTTGATTCATCAAGTAATGGAATCCAAAATATAACTGTCACATAACAAGCTTATGCCAAACTTTTCCCCCCAGTGGAGGACACAGTGCTGCTCACACTTCACAAGCCTCAGGATCTTCTATATATATAATATACATACGCCCGTATATGTCACACTTCACAAGCCTCGGGATCTTCTACATATATGATATAAGATACCCTTATATTTCAGATCGATGGCACTCTTCACAAACTTGTTTCCCGGCCAACGTGCAACTTCTTTGCACACTGTCTTAAGACCTGGAGTGATCCCAAAACCTCGAGGTCTGGCTCCTGCAGCCTACCATGGCCGCTTTACTTGTTCAGTTGTTCAATTCAACGATTCCATTGCCACTATGCTCTCCAATCAGATGGAACGGCGGTCTGCAAACTACCAGCCTACCCATTGGGATTACGAACTACTGCAGTCACGCAAAAATGAATTTGTGGTAATTTTCTAGCTTTCTAATTTGTCACTGATTATTTGTTCTTTTAAACGCAGCTTGTGCGGATCAAGATATACAAATTCTGCAGGGAGGGATGTATATAGAGCGGGCTAGTGTTCTAAAGGAACAAGTGAAGACGATGCTGGATGAAGACTTGAAGCCGATGTCTCGACTGGAGTTAATTGATGACTTGCAAAGACTTGGCATATTTTACCATTTCGAGGACAAAATCCAGTCAATTTTAGAAAGAATCTATAATGAAAAAAGAAGCAACATCATGCCAAACAAGAAGGGATTATATGAAACAGCTCTTGCATTTAGACTCCTTAGACAGAACCGGTTTCCTGTCCCCAAAGGTTTAATTTGCATGCTAATATATTTCTCTCTTATTCGTTTTGTGTTTATGTTATTTACTATATTAAAAGAAATTATTTCCCTGTTTGCAGAGGTTTTTGATTGTTTCAGGTGTGATGAAGGTGATTTCAAGGCTAGCCTTAGTGAGGACACCAAGGGATTGCTGTACTTGTATGAAGCTTCTTTCCTTCTAACAGAAAACGAAAGTACCTTGGAGTTGGCAAGAGAATTCGCATTCAAGCATCTCAAGAAAAACTTAGAGGAGAAAACAGTTGACGAGGAACTCGCTGAATTAGTGAAACATGCCTTGGAGCTTCCGCTGCACTGGAGGATGCTGCGATTGGAGGCAAGGTGGTTTATAGATGTGTACGAGAAAAGACCACGCATGAATCCTACTATACTTGAATTGGCGAAACTGGACTTTAACATTGTTCAGGCAACTCATCTGAGCGATCTTCAATATGCGTCCAGGTGAGAGTTTCAATCATGCATGTTAATTATTTGAAGTACTCTTGAGAGTTGGGTAGCAATGGTTTGGAAATTCATCTTCTGATACAAACCTTGTTTATAAGCACATCCCAAGAGATGAGATGCTTGTCCACGATCTTCCAGAAATGGATCCGTGGATCCATGAAAATACTTTACTATAATTTTGTAGGTGGTGGAACAGCACCGGTTTTGCAGAAAAGCTTCGTTTTTCTAGGGACAGATTGGTGGAGAGCTTCTTTTGTACAGTAGGAGTAAGTTTTAATCCTCAATATGGATATTGTCGAAGACTGTCTACAAAGGTTAATGCTCTGGTAACTGCAATAGATGATATTTATGATGTTTATGGAACSTTGGACGAACTGGAGGCTTTTACTGATGCTGTAGAAAGGTTTGCATATTCAATGAAGTCTTACATATGTTAACAGAWCTCGTGYTGTATTGATCTGTTGACTTACTACTGTTTCTTTATCTTTCTAGATGGGATATCAAAGCAATCCATCAACTTCCCGACTACATGAAAATATGCTACTTCGGACTCTTTAACTCCATAAACGAGACGGCTTATGATGCTCTAAAAGAACAAGGCGCTCATATCATTCCTCACCTAAGCAAAGCGGTTGGTGTTCATACTCAATTGAGTTAGAAATCGTTTGAGATGTAAGAATGTCTTTTTTCATAATCTCAATTTCTGCAACTAAGTGTACTTYTCTAGAAATGTTTCAGTGGGCAGATCTTTGCCGAGCCTACTTGCAAGAGGCAAAATGGTACTTCAGTGGATACATTCCTACACTAGAAGAATACCTCAACAATGGCTGGATCTCAATATCAGCTGCTGTAATACTAGTACATATTTATTTCTTTGTCAGCAATCCCATCAAGGAGGAGTCTTTACAATGCTTAGATAGGCATCACAATATTATTCGTTGTTCAGGCATGATTGTACGACTTGCTAATGACCTCGGAACATCTCCGGTATGATTTTATAGCAGAGCATCATGATCGTGAACATTTTATACTACAAAACGTTCAAATATCTGACTCCTATCTCCCCCAATATTTGACTGAACAGAAGGAGATGGAAAGAGGAGATGTGCTGAAATCGGTACAATGTTATATGAAGGAAACGGGTTGTTCTGACGAAGAGGCTCGTGATTATATAAGGTTATTGATCAGTGAGACATGGAAAGAAATGAATAAAGAACGAGTTACAGAAACTCATTTTTCTCAAACATTTATAGGAATGGCGATGAACCTTGGGAGGATGGGACAGTGCCTTTACCAGTACGGAGATGGATATGGCCATCAAAACGCCATTACCAGGGATCGCATCTCGGCACTACTTTTTGAGCCGATTCCTCTTGGAAAGACTTGATCAACACATTAAGGACTGGCCAAAAGTCTTAAAATAAGAGGGAGTAGTATATTACTTCTTTCCTTTTATAAAATAAGTTATTTGAAATAAATTTATACTAACGGATCAATATTGTTGAAAATGAAAATTGTTTGAGGGTCCCTTACTCTATCTTAGTGTACTTCTCTTTCTTTTGTCCGACAAGAAGTGCAAATTTTCCCATCTCTCTCTTGGATCTATCTTCCCTCTCTTTATTCTCTCCCTCTTTCTTAATAAATACATTCAAACAAATCAATTTTTAAGACATATAAATATGTGTAGAATTGTAATATTTTTTCTTAATCGCATATAATGACTTACATTTTCAGATGATGGTGTAATTTTCCTGGTTCTACAGGTTAAGACCATTTTTCTTCCAACCGAAAAGCCAATGACGCTGGAGGCTGCGCTTTCTTGCATTCTCATTTTCATTAAGCTTTTTATCTTAAAAAAATGTTTTGTGGTACGTGGTGCCTTTCTTAAGTAATACCAAACCTTAGGTAAAAAGTACGCATAAGAGTTTCATTACCACATGCCAATGGCTTAATAGTATCCTGCTGCTCCTTCTCTCACCCTATTCTATCATTTCACTATCAGATGGTGGGTAACATAGAATTTCCTCCACCTTTTGGAAGAGTTTTGAGCCCCACCGACAGCTTCATTCACACATTGGATGAAAAAGTAAGTGGTATTTATCATGCGTATGGAGCTAAGATGTTCTATTACAGTTTTGAATCACATTGGATGAAGTGGTGGGGAACGGATACTGATCACTGTCCTTTCTCAAAATGCCCAACTGCACCAGGAATCGTCGTCCAGTGGATGTCCTGTTTTCAAGTAAAGAATATATAGCACAAACATTTTTTCACCATATCATGGTCAGAGGGCTCGGAGGGTGGAACTGTATTAAGCCTTGTCCAACGCTTCGTCATGGTCAGAGGGGTTCTTGGCCCAATGTCCATGCTTGCCTGAAGTTTTATTTGAGAAAGAAAAAACTTCAATTTTAGCCTTAYGGAAACCAAAAGTTTCAATTTAACCCCTAAATTTATAATCTTGATTTTTATTCAATTAGACTCATTCTCGCTGTATCCTTGTTTGTTTACTCATTGAGAAGCACGATTTGATAACACAATTTAATATTTAATATTTAATAATTTAAATAATTATTTGATAATAAAATTTAAAATGTCTTAATATCTAAATTTCAGTATAAAATTTACGTGATAAAATTTTGACTTATCATTTATTACAATTTGTAAAATGGAACTGTAAGATTTGTTCTCTKCTTTACTCGAGTAATACAACAAGGCAAATATAGGTTCGTAAGACAGCCCAAGACTTGAGGCCCAAGAGTCTCATGGAAAGTCCCAACAAGTTCAACTGTTCATCATGTTAGTTAGAGATAACCTACTGTTCGCGGGGATAGCTCAGTTGGGAGAGCGTCAGACTGAAGATCTGAAGGTCGCGTGTTCGATCCACGCTCACCGCATTATTTTTATTTTTAAAGTTTTAATGACGGATAATTTTACGACGAATTTGTAACAGTAATGTTAATAGAAAAAAGAATCCTAGCTACCCATTTTTCTATTCGTTTTCTTTTCAGAAAATGTTAAAGGCAAAAAAAAAACCCAGAAAGCTTGGAAGTGCAGACTAACCTCCTTTTCTTTTCTTTTTCTTTTTGGAGTTGCATAGAAAGACAATGAACTCCAATCATAAAACCCAATGACTTTTTGACTTTCTTTCTCTTCTTTTATTCTTCTTCACTCATAATAACATTTATTATCGATAATCTAATAATCTATTTTAATTTTAAATATTCTAATATACTTTTTATTATTTTTAAAAATGATATTTTATGAATTAAATATATATATATATATATATATACGTCATCTTATTATTGATATAATAGATAGTGAATCTCAAATATTTTAGTACATCTTTTTAAATCAAACCATACATGTATATAATATCTTTACTCCTACGATAGAGGGAAGAAGAGAGATGTTGAAAAGAGTAAGAATATATATACCTCATGCTTTATTTGGATAGATAGTTTATAATAATAAACTCACAAGTATTTATAATCATTTTAAAHGACTATATCATTTAGCTAATATTTAAAATTATATTCATTTTAAACGTCATAATCTTAACCAAACATAATTAGATTGTAGAATATTAAACAAATGAGCGCTGTATATTAGAATTGAGTTTTCCAAATTGTGGCATGCATAGTGCTTATGTGAATTAGATTATGAAGATGGGGTTGGTGGGGAATGGATGAGAATAGCTTGGAAATGGTCAAAAAATCAAAGTCTTCTACTCTTGTGTGTGAGCGCTCTCCTTCCCTGGGACCACCTTTTACTTGCATAATTTATAAATGGAAATTGGAGCGCTAAAATTTAGAAAATCACGCGAGTGTTAACAAAAATAAAAATAAAAATAAAAACAAAAATATATTTGGTCTATTCATTTGTGGTTGTAGTTTGTGTCGTAGGTGAGTATGCCTGAATGATTACYGACAACGTCAATGTATTTTCCTCCACCCCAGATTGGGGATGACAAAATGGACCACTTTATGGCGATTCCACGTGTGGGAGAAATCACTATATGCAAGTGCATAATATATTAAAATATGTCTCTTTAAAAAAATTTAAAACATTATTTTTCCTTTTTGAAATTCAGACCAATGTAAATTCTAGGTGGGTTATAATCACAGAATCATTTGATTTGTTCTTTTTTTTTTTTTTTTCCTTTTTGAGGGGAAGCTGATTAAGAAAGAGCCACGAGTAAAAATCAAACACTAGAAATCACTTTAGTAGAACCTCATATAATAACAAATAAACTAAAAAGAATTGAAGAATTGAAACCATGAGATTATTCTCGACTGGCATTTTAGGTATGCTTTTTGGCTAACTCATGGATGTTATATATTGTCCCTCCTTATCCTAGGCTATAGAATCAATTGGGATTCCAGTTTTCAGGAGTCCTCTGTTCCGTCCTTTATGAAGGTTGATAGATCATAGTTACATGTCTTTCTTCTTCTGCCAATAAGGAGAATAGGAAGTGAAAGTGTCGGCACTGAGAGTGAGGATCTCATCTCATACTTCCCGACATTATTTTCTCTTTTCCTTTCCTCTTTGAAACTTTTTTTTTTCTTTTATAAATCATAAATCGCTATTAAAAAATTATTAGAAATATTATATATATTTCAAATCTTTATCTTAATTAGTTCCCACAACTATATAAAAACACATATTATATTTGAAGTCACTAAAACTTTATCCAGTGTTTATTTCTTTTTCCTTTTTAATAATGATTTTAAAATTTAAAATTCTTGCCAGCAATCCCATTTTTCTGCTAGTAATTCCAAAGTGGCTATAAGTTATACAATTACATATCCAACAAATTACCCAACAAAATCATTTAGATATAAAATACAATCAATCAATCAAAATGTGTAATCTCCTTGACAACCATCATTTTCTAGTGAGATTTTTTTTTTTTTTTGGCAAAAATTCCTTGAATAAATTGAATTAAATTTTGAACATTATTTTCATCTCAAAAAGGGCGGGATTGAGTTAGTTACAAATAAGAAATGAAAATATTGTAGGCGATCTACGATTTTACAATAATTCATTTTGATAATTTCAAGGACATAATTCATATATTTTTCTGAATTCTTGTATATTTTTTAATAAAAAGAAATGGAAATTACATTATTATATATGTGTTTTGATTTATAAAATTCCTATGTGTGTCGGTGTAAAATTAAAGATTTCATCCAATTCAACGAAGATTGGCATATTTTGATTCATCAAGTAATGGAATCCAAAATATAACTATCACATAACAAGCTTATGCCAAACTTTGCCCCCCCAGTGGAGGACACAGTGCTGCTCGCACTTCACGAGCCTCAGGATCTTCTATATATATATGATATAACATACCCCCTTCTATTTCACATTTCACAAGCCTCGGGATCTTCTACATATATGATACAAGATACCCTTGTATTTCAGATCGATGGCACTCTTCACAAACTTGTTTCCCAGCCAACGTGCAACTTCTTTGCACACTGTCTTARGACCTGGAGTGATCCCAAAACCTCGAGGTCCGGCTCCTGCAGCCTACCACGGCCGCTTTACTTGTTCTGGTGTTCAATTCAACGATTCCATTGCCACTATGCTCTCCAATCAGATGGAACGGCGGTCTGCAAACTACCAGCCTACCCATTGGGATTATGAACTACTGCAGTCACCCAAAAATGAATTTGTGGTAATTTTCTGGCTTTCTAATTTGTCACTGATTATTTGTTCTTTTAAACGCAGCTTGTGCGGATCAAGATATACAAATTCTGCAGGAAGAGATGTATATAGAGCGGGCTAGTGTTCTAAAGGAACAAGTAAAGACGATGCTGGATGAAGAGTTGAAGCCGATGTCTCGACTAGAGTTAATTGATGACTTGCAAAGACTTGRCATATTTTACCATTTCGAGGACAAAATCCAGTCAATTTTCGAAAGAATCTATAATGAGAAAAGAAGAAACATCATGSCAAACAAGAAAGGATTATATGAAACAGCTCTTGAATTTAGGCTCCTTAGACAGAACCGATTTCCTGTCCCCAAAGGTTTAATTTGCATGCTAATACATTTCTCTCTTATTCGTTTTGTGTTTATGTTATTTACTATATTAAAAGAAATTATTTCCCTGCTTGCAGAGGTTTTTGATTGTTTCAGGTGTGMTGAAGGTGATTTCAAGGCTAGCCTTAGTGAGGACACCAAGGGATTGCTGCACTTGYATGAAGCTTCTTTCCTTCTAACAGAAAACGAAAGTACCTTGGAGTTGGCAAGAGAATTCGCATTCAAGCATCTCAAGAAAACCTTAGAGGAGAAAACAGTTGACGAGGAACTCGCTGAATTAGTGAAACATGCCTTGGAGCTTCCGCTGCACTRGAGGATGCTGCGATTGGAGGCAAGGTGGTTTATAGATGTGTACGAGAAAAGACCACACATAACAATCCTACTGTACTTGAATTGGCGAAACTGGACTTCAACATTGTTCAGGCAACTCATCTGAGCGATCTTCAATATGCGTCCAGGTGAGAGTTTCAATCATGCATGTTAATTATTTGATGTACTCTTGAGAATTGGGTATCAATTGTTTGGAAATTCATTTTCTCATACAAACCTTGTTTACAAGCACATCCCAAGAGATGAGATCCTTGTGCACGATCTTCCTGGAATGGATCCATGAAAATACTTTAATATAATTGTGTAGGTGGTGGAACAGTACGGCTTTTGCAGAAAAGCTGCCCTTTTCTAGGGACAGATTGGTGGAGAACTTCTTTTGCACAATTGGAGTAAGTTTTAATCCTAAATATGGATATTGTCGAAGAATGTCTACAAAGGTTAATGCTCTGATAACTGCAATAGATGATATTTATGAYGTTTATGGAACCTTGGACGAACTGGAGGCTTTTACTGATGCTGTAGAAAGGTTTGCATATTCAATGAAGTCTTACATATGTTGACAGAACCCGTGCTGTATTGATCTTTTGACTTACTACTGTTTCTTTATCTTTCTAGATGGGATATCAAAGCAATCCATCAACTTCCCGACTACATGAAAATATGCTACTTCGGACTCTTTAACTCCATAAACGAGACGGCTTATGATGCTCTAAAAGAACAAGGCGCTCATATCATTCCTCACCTAAGCAAAGTGGTTGGTGTTCATACTCAATTGAGTTAGAAATCGTTTGAGATGTAAGAATGTCTTTTTTCATAATCTCAATTTCTGCAACTAAGTGTACTTYTCTAGAAATGTTTCAGTGGGCAGATCTTTGCCGAGCCTACTTGCAAGAGGCAAAATGGTACTTCAGTGGATACATTCCTACACTAGAAGAATACCTCAACAATGGCTGGATCTCAATATCAGCTGCTGTAATACTAGTACATATTTATTTCTTTGTCAGCAATCCCATCAAGGAGGAGTCTTTACAATGCTTAGATAGGCATCACAATATTATTCGTTGTTCAGGCATGATTGTACGACTTGCTAATGACCTCGGAACATCTCCGGTMTGATTTTATAGCAGAGTATCATGATAATGAACATTTTATCCTACAAAACGTTCAAATATCTGACTCCTATCTCCCCCAATATTTGACTGAACAGAAGGAGATGGAAAGAGGAGATGTAGTGAAATCGGTACAATGTTACATGAACGAAACGGGTTGCTCTGACGAAGAGGCTCGTGAATATATAAGGTTGTTGATGAGTGAGACATGGAAAGAAATGAACAAAGAACGAGTTACAGAAACTCCTTTCTCTCAAACATTTATAGGAATGGCGATGAACCTTGGGAGGATRGCACAGTGCATTTACCAGTACGGAGATGGACATGGCCATCAAAACGCCATTACCAGGGATCGCATCTCAGGACTACTTTTTGAGCCGATTCCTCTTGTAAAGACTTGATCAAAGGACTAGCCAAAAGTCTTGAATAAGAGGGAGCAGAATAATTAGAAAGGCCTATTCTAACCCGTTTCAAGAATGTAGTAGCTTTTATAAATTAATTGAAGAAGCATCTTAAATAAAATACTATACTTAATTTTATTTCACAAAAAAATAATTTGAGTTTATTATTTTTTTGATATTTAACAAGAATTAAATTTTCTATTTCATAAAAAATTTCCTTCTCATTTTGTCATTTTGTTTTTCTTCACCAAAATCCTTAAACCAACCAAGAGCTAAGGRTAATCTTTTAATGTTCATGTTACATTCGGCAATAATAATCTTTACATGCAATGATATACTAATCTTTACAACCATGTCCTGGTCAAGAAAAAGAATCGACTACTAATTATTATTGACGTTTCATTTTGCAGGGAAAATCAAGCCATAAAGCATTCGTAGTAGCATAACGATTCATTTATAAATCAGTAACAAATAAAAATATATAAAATGAAAATTCTCTACTTYCATTTTAAAATATAAATCATTTGAGGATAGATAACATTTTCGAAATAAAAGTCATTTTATAGTCAAAAAACGATTTCCAATATTACTCCTGCTACATACTTTGAAATCAGTCTTTTTTATATAGACGAAGAATATATTAAGTAATTTATATAAAAATAATTATATTTTCAATAATATTAGTGTATGACATATATTTTATAATCTAAAGTGACAAGTGATGACGTGACATTAATTGTATGTAATAATTTTACAATTTGACAGAATTAGTATATACCATGCCAACTGATGAGGTGAGATTTAACTGTCTCTAATAATTTTGTATAAAATTATAATGCTGATCTTATAGTTTAGTCAGCTATAGTGGAGTTACAATTTGTTCAATGACTTTTTGACTTTCTTTCTTTTCTTTTATTCTTCTTCCCTCATAATAACATTTATTATCGATAATCTAAAAATCTATTTTAATTTTAAATATTCTAATANTTCAATGACTTTTTGACTTTCTTTCTTTTCTTTTATTCTTCGTCACTCATAATAACATTTATTATCGATAATCTAATAATCTATTTTAATTTTAAATATTCTAATACACTTTTTATTATTTTTAAAAATRATATTTTATGAATTAAATATATATACGTCATCCTGTTATTGATATAATAGAGAGTGAGCCTCGAATATTCTAATACATCTTTTTAAATCAAAGTACGATATATATATATATTTTTACTCCTAAAATACAGAAAGAGAGATGTTGAAAAGAATCTTTTTAAATCAAAGCACGATATGTATATATCTTTACTCCTGACATAGAGAAAGAGAGATGTTGAAAAGAATAAAACATATGCATCTTATATTTTATTTGGATAGATAATTTATAATAATAAACTCATAAATATTTATAATCATTTTAAACGACTACATCATTAGGCTAATGTTTAGAATTGTACTCAATTTAAACGTTACAATCGTAACCAAATATAATTACATTGTAGAACATTAAACAAATGAGCGCTACATATTGGAATTGGGTTTTCCAAATTGTGGCATGCATAGTGTTTATGTGAATTGGATTATGAAGATGAGGTTGGTGGGGAATGGATGAGAAAAGCTTGGAAATGGTAAAAAAAATCAAAGTCTTTTACTCTTTTGTGGGAGCGCTCACCTTCCCTGGGACCACCTTTTACTTGCATAATTTATGAATGGAAATTGGAGTGCTAAAAGTTAGAAAATCACGTGAGTGTTAACAAAATAAAAATAAAAAACAAAAATATATAGTCTATTACTGTGTGAGCGCTCACCTTCCCTGGGACCACCATTTACTTGCATAATTTATAAATGGAAATTGGAGTGCTAAAAGTTAGAAAATCACGTGAGTGTTAACAAAATAAAAATAAAAATAAAAACAAAAATTATACAGTCTATTCATTTGTGGTTGTAGTTGGTGTAGTAGGTGACTACACCTGAATGGACCACTAGTGACAATTCCACGTGTGAGAGAAATCACTATATGCAAGTGCATAATATATTAAAATATACATCTTTAAAAAAAGTTAATACATTATTTAATATTTTTTTCTTTTTTTTAAATCYAGACCAATTTGAATTCTACACGARTTATAATCATAGAATYGTTTAATTTTTTTCTKAAAAAAAGATTGATTAAGAAAAAGTTACATGTGAAAATCAAAAATCAGCCATCATTTTACTAGAATCTCGGATAATAATAAATAAACTTAAAAAAAAATCTTTTTGGCTACAAATGGATATTATATATTGTCCCTCCTTATCCTAGGCTAAAGAATCAATTGGGATTCCACTTTCCAGGAGTCCTCTATTCTATCCTTTTCTTTTTTTTTTTTTTTTTTCTGTCCTTTATGAAGATTGATAGATCATAGTTACATGTCTTTTCTTCTTCTCCAATAAAGAGAATAGGGCGTGGAAGTGTCGGCACTGAGAGTTGAGGATCTCATGTCCATACTTCCCGACTTTATTTTTTCTCTTTTCCTTTCCTCTTTAAACCTTTTTTTTTCTTTTATAAATCATTAACATCACTATTAAAAAATGATTAGAAATATATATATATTTCAAATCTCTTATCTTATTAATCTCCACACTATATAAAAAACACATATCAGTATTCGAGTCACTATGACTTTATCAGTGTTTATTCTCTTTTTCCTTTTAACTAATACATTTTAAAGTTTAGAATTCATATTCAGAATATTTTTAAGGTATCATGCGTGATATGGCTTATAAGAAGAATTATCAAAAGGCCAAAAAGAAGCTGTGCCATGCACCGATTAAGTAATCTTTAAGGTTTTAGAAGAAGACGGCTCACTTTATACGGATATGTTCGATGGTATGAAGAAAATAAAAAATTTTTAAATTTTTATTTCTTAATATACATGTTATAGAGGTATTTAGTTTTTCCCATTTTTGTATTGTCCCGCCAATGTTGAGAGCATACTCAAAGGAGAAAAGTTTGATCGGACAAGAGATATGAGATTCTATAAAGTAAATGCTCCGTGAGATTTCCGAGCCTACAGGAACATAGATAACGATTAACGAGATCCATCGTGGAATATAAGATCAAGACAGACAGTAAGGGAATATGAGGCCGGGAGGGTGGGGAATCACTGCTGCACCGTCTTCCTCTT
Source organism: Rhazya stricta (assembly GCA_001752375.1). Lineage (NCBI taxonomy): Eukaryota > Viridiplantae > Streptophyta > Magnoliopsida > Gentianales > Apocynaceae > Rhazya > Rhazya stricta. The sequence goes on from MEJB01000006.1 coordinate 2,048,678, forward strand.
CCTCGTCAGAGTTGACATTATTGTTCTCTTCCTTCATTATAAACATCTGGCCATGCATGCCTAGACCCCCCCCCCCCCCCTTCACCCAAAAAGAAAAAAGGTATGCGGAACAAAGTTCAGGGAAGCCTGGTTCGCACCTTGCAAACAAGAATTTTAAAAGGTCTGCTGCACGAAGTTCATTGCCACCTGAATTTACTCTTTATGAGCCGCTTTACGCAGTAGAAGTGCAAATTTTTTTATTATTTTTTTTACTTTCATATTCGTAGAGACATGATCCAGGGTCAAAGAACAAAAGGAGGCAAAGACATTCCGTAAGACGCTTCAGTCTGCAGGTGCTCCCATTGAGAGGGCAAATTTGCAACTGTTTGGATAATGTCAATTTAATTCCTTTGGTCCTGATTGTTGGTTATCCATCACACAAGGGCGAGCTTACCCTAATATATTTTAATTCTTTTATAGTAGTTATGAAGTGTCGGGCATGAACGAATAGAATCCTTATTAAAAACATAATTTTCTTTTTTCAATTTTTGGATCTGACCATATCAGTGTTTAATTTGTTTGACTGATTATATAAACGAATGTTAATAGAAAAGCCTTAAATATTAACCAAGATTTGACCAAACAAATAGAAACTTGCATTAGTAGTAGATAATTTAAGGTAAAGCATGTTTCATTAGTTGCTAATCAACAATTGAAGATCTTTTCATCTATAAATCTCATTTAATCAAGTTTTATTCTATTAGATCGCAGTATATTTTTATAAAAGATATATATATAAAAGGATGGTCAGTAGAGTCTCTAAACCTTACTCCGAGGGAAGCCTAGGTCTGATTTCCCTCCTTAGAGCCAGTGTGTGTTGACCAAAAAAATCTACGACAACAATGAAAAGTCAAAAGTTAAAATGAGTAACCTAACTTAGCCTACCTTGACCACATCTGGGGGGTTGGTGAAGGCCTGGATAATGCCATGAAAATAGTTTAATTATATAATCAATCCTCTGAGAACCTACCAATTTTGCTCACCAACTCTGTGCATAATCTCAGCCGTACGATCACATTTTGCAGCATAATCATCCAATGCCAACATGCTAGTCCAAATCACAACAACCCCATTTAATGTGGACCCCATCCCCTAGATTTTCAATTAATAATATGGGAAATCAAAGGCCCCATAAGCATAGCACCATGTGACCAATTATTTCTCAGACACTTTGTCTATAAATACGGCCCCTGGTCGTTGGTTAAGACTCGCCAGCATTTGGTGCACCTAAGAGAGGTCCAACCAAATCTCCCTTCTCCTCTATTGSTGCTGTTGGGTTCTTGTTCGTCTCCTCTAAGGTACGTGCTGCGGAGCTATTTTAGTTTCATTTTTGCATCTCTAGATGGCTTCTATTCTTCTTTAGATAGTTTCGGGTTTAACTCTTTTTACTCTGCTAGTAGAACGAGTGTCTTTTGGGTATCAATACAAGTTCTTCGAGAGCAATCTTAGTTATTTGAAGTGAATGAATCATTTCTTGTGTAGATCTATTAGTTGGTTTTATGGGATTGGTAAGTTTTGGATTGCTTCTGCTCCTTGGGATCTTTTAGGGGATTCTGGGAAGGTTTTCTTGATTTTGACATATAAGTTGCTCTGGTTGGGGGGAAATCCTGGCTAAATTCATTGGGAATTATTTTTCTATGATGCTACTGCGGTAAAAATGTGGATTATCAAACCATGTGAGTGGATCTAATTGAATTGGTTTTGCTGGGATCGTATAACAGTGCTTCCTTTCTGCAGATTTTCTTTTAAGAGAATAAATGGAATTAAGTTATAAGAACCTTAGTTTTGGTTTCCGCTCTATTTATTTTTTCAAGATTTCTTTGTTATCTGTCAAATTTTTTGAATCAGTGCTGCATCAAGCATCTGAGTTTCACGTTGCTTCTAAATTAAGCATCTTGTGACATTTGCATTACGTTGTGGGTTGGGATTATTTTGTCTCATCAAAACTGCTGTGTCCATGKCTAATGCATAGACTCTAATTGTGATCCTGGTTTAAGTTGGTAGTTTTTCTCCTTTCATTTGTTCAGGATCAGCTCAGCACATCTTGCACTTTAGTTCTTGAACAAGGAAAGGGACTGTCTGAGAATCATTTGATATCACCTTTTGTATTCTTTAAGCTTCTTGGAATCCCAAGCCCTACCTATGCTTCCCTCCTCCTGGCTTACTTTTACAGTTATAAAACAAATTCCCCCGTCACATCTATTTCATTAAGTTGCTGAAACACGCGGCATTGCACAAGTTGATGAATTTCTCCTTTGGTTGATATCAAGGAGGCTGCTTTTAACAATAAGTTCCTTGAGAAACTTTTGAGTTGTGTAAGGCACTGATTAGCATGACCTTGAAGAATAAAATGGACCACCGTAATTTAACCTGGCATGTTACTGGAATGGGAATAAAAACCTTTTCCTTTTATTCTATCAAGTATCAGAATAACTTTTAATAAATGAGCAAGCTTTTTATTTTGCTTTTATATTTTCTGGGTATTATGTTCTGTTCTGTCTAATCGAGGTGATCTGAAGAACAAAGAGATGGGTTTCTGCTTTGAGTCCCTTTTTTGTTATCTCCTTTCTAGATCTGGTCTTAAACTTATCATTATTATGTATGGTCATATGTTGACTTTAACACAATATATTCGGTACTAATTGCTTTGCCTTCTGCAGGTTGAGAGAATGGAGACCTTTTTGTTCACCTCTGAATCTGTGAATGAGGGACACCCAGACAAGCTCTGTGATCAGATATCTGACGCTGTGCTTGATGCGTGCCTCGAACAAGATCCTGACAGCAAGGTTGCCTGCGAAACTTGCACCAAGACCAACATGATAATGGTCTTTGGAGAGATCACAACCAAAGCGAAGCTAGACTATGAGAAGATTGTGCGTGACACATGCCGTAATATTGGATTTGTTTCAGATGATGTTGGTCTTGATGCTGATCATTGCAAAGTCCTAGTTAACATTGAGCAACAGAGCCCTGACATCGCTCAAGGTGTCCATGGTCACCTTACCAAGCGCCCTGAGGAGATTGGTGCTGGTGACCAAGGACATATGTTTGGCTATGCTACTGATGAGACGCCAGAGTTGATGCCCCTGAGCCATGTTCTGGCAACCAAGCTTGGTGCCCGTTTGACTGAAGTTCGAAAGAATGGAACTTGCCCCTGGTTGAGACCTGATGGAAAGACTCAAGTCACTGTTGAGTACTACAACGAGAAGGGAGCAATGGTTCCGGTCAGGGTTCATACAGTTCTCATCTCCACTCAGCACGATGAGACTGTTACTAATGATGAAATAGCCAAGGACCTTAAGGAGCATGTCATCAAGCCTGTCATCCCCGAGAAGTACCTTGACGAGAAGACTATCTTCCATCTTAACCCATCTGGTCGTTTTGTGATTGGTGGGCCTCACGGTGATGCTGGTCTGACGGGCCGTAAAATCATTATTGACACATACGGTGGCTGGGGTGCCCACGGTGGGGGTGCCTTCTCCGGCAAGGACCCAACTAAGGTCGACAGGAGTGGTGCCTACATTGTTAGGCAGGCTGCCAAGAGCATCGTTGCCAGTGGGCTTGCTCGCAGGTGCATAGTCCAGGTTTCTTATGCCATTGGTGTCCCTGAGCCGTTGTCTGTTTTTGTTGACAGTTATGGCACTGGAAAGATACCGGACAAGGAAATTCTGGAGATCGTCAAGGAGAATTTYGATTTCAGGCCTGGGATGATCGCCATTCACTTAGATTTGAAGAGAGGTGGCAATGACAGATTCTTGAAGACAGCAGCATATGGCCACTTTGGAAGAGATGACCCTGACTTCACTTGGGAGGTAGTCAAGCCCCTCAAATCTGATAAGCTTCAAAATTAGYGGACCTTAAGAAGTGAATGCCACCATCAAATGCTGTCCTTGTGTGTAGCTATGCTCTAAGCCTATTGTTTGTTCGTGTTCTCTTTACTTACATGTAGATCTTCTGATTGTTGAATCTACTTGAAGTTTGTTCGGTTGAATTTCATCATGAAAGTAATTGGTTCAATTATTGCCTTAGTTGGATATATATATTGCCAATATGAATATGTGGAATTTGTATTATGCATCAAGAATCATTACTAAGTGTTTTCTCTAATCAATTCTCTTCGACGAGAGTGAGTTAGTACTCTGGACTTAGTAGCTGAATTAGTACAAGTTCTTTAAACATTTTGAGGTCTATTCGCATTATTTCTTGGTAATATACAAGAGAAATGAATATCTAAGAAAAGCCACTGAAAATATAAACTCTATAGTTCATCTCTTCTGGAAATTTAATTTCCCCGTGCAACGCACAAATATGTAGGCAAAAACAATTGGAAACAAAATCAAAACAACAGCCACTAGAGGTAATCGGTTGCGATGATATCCAAAATAATCTCTTAAAAATTCTGCTACCGTTTTAGTTTCTCCAAATGCTTGAATTTCTTTGTTAATATCCCCATATTGTGATGTAAGAAAACCATTTAGCGACCAAGCTGTTGGAGTTATATAATGCAACCAGATCCACCATTTTGGGATATGCTGCAAATAAAAAGCATAAACGAATAAGCAGAAGTCTTGAACTGGAGCTAAAACTTGAAGATTTGAAGAGTTGTTAAGAAGAATAGCTCAAATAGGTAGAGAAAATGCATACCGGTCGAGGAATTATGAATCCTGCCAAGAGATTGAATATGGTGTAAAATGCAGATTGTAAAATTGCAGCCAGTGGAAAGCTTGGGGTGATTGCAACCAGCATCATACCCAGATAATTGAAGTACAACAATGTACAGAAGATTGAGTAAATGTACCAAAAGACCTTATAAGCTGATCCATAAAAGCCCATCATTGGATATGTGATTAGTGTAAATAGAAATGCTTGGACAAAAATAAAGGGAATCTCAACTGTAACCTGCAAAAATCAATGTCAACTTTGTATCAGTAAGTAGCAAAAATAGAAAGTGCCTCCTTTTCCGCACATCTGACAGAGAAGATGTTTCATTAGGCTAACTACTGATCTGTCCTCAATCCTTGTTAATCAAATAAGTAGTTAATTAACTTAAATGTGCATTTTGATTTGTACCTGAGCGAGTGGATAAGCCCAAGAAGCATACATTCCTGCAAATCTTTCTCGATAAAAGACCGCTCKYTCTGTGCTAACGTATGGCAAAACTGACGAGGCATTGTTTATGCCACAGAACATTACAGCGCTGAACATCGAACCAAGAATAGTGAATAGGCTCTGCTGATTATTTCTGTCAAGTTTGAAAGGAAACATGAATTTMGATTATGCATTATATCTTCTTTGAATGATTAATATGATCAACAAACTAGAGTCAAAATAATACATGTCTTGAAATCATGCTCTTTATAATGTATCGTTACATGCTAGATCATATGTATGACTTACATTTTGTTTGCTTGATCCCAGAACAGAACTCCAAAAACCAGAGATGCTATGAATATGAATATGAAGCGCTTCAAATTGTACGAAGGACTTCTCCAGTAAGAGAAGAATTGTTTCCAAAGGCAAGCTTTGAACTGTGCCCAACCATTCTGTGGAAAGCATGTTGGAAATGCCAAATCTTTAGAACCAGGAGGTGGAAAACTCAGCTGATTTGCTAGCTCTTTATTATACCTACAAATAACATAACAAAAAGAATCATCGATTCAGGTTGCATATAATGTATTAAACTGCATGCATCACAGTTAGACAAGAACAATCTAAATCACTTCCAGAATCTAGTTAAACCACTCATAAAGTGAATCCAGCATCAAACTAGTTGGTATTAAGTTCTCATTTATCGAACTCACTGATACAAAGCAGAATGCTGGTAAATCTCGGCAAAATCTACACCAAGTTCCAGTTCTGAAGATCTGGAACTGACTTCCATTATCCATGTTGCTGGATTATAGTTATTTCTTATTTTTGGCACGCCCGAAATACCCTGTTACAAGGTCACACCACGAAGATGACACAGAAAGAATTGTGTACTTATGTAATAACCATATCCTATGTGAAAAAAGAGGATAAAAACAAGTGCTAGACTAATTTTCACTGATATGGAAAACTGACCTCAAAATACTCAATGACTTTACAAGAATGCTGCCCCAGTGGTCCACAATAGATCATGCGCCCACCAGATTTCAGAAGAATCAACTGCAGCAATTTTATAGGAAATTGAGAAGAAAATGACAGAAACATGTTTGGCTTCATTCACCAGGTAACGGGTTGGTCACAAGGTCATTTTTCAAGGAAACGGTTTCTTTAAACTAATGGTTTGGCTTTTTGATCTACTTAGAAGCATTGATGGATTTCATTATTCTTTGAAATGAATACATCTACATCCACGATTTCTATGGTCAGATATATAATGGGATTATCTTATTCGTTGTCAGGTATAATGCATTACATTCGAAAGAGACAAAAAGATCAAAGAGATTTCTTTACCATTAATATTTAATTTCTTTCCATCTCTGCATCACTAGTTAGCATTAAAAGCAAGTCATCAAGTAAGTTCCATTCCTAGTATTAGTTCTGAGATACTTTACCTCATCAAATGCTTCAAATATGTCAATACTTGGTTGGTGAATAGTGCAAACAATTGTTCTCCCTGTATTAGCCACATTTTTCACGGCTCGCATGACAATAGCAGCTGCCCTTGCATCCAGACCAGTTGTAGGTTCATCCAGGAAAATAATAGATGGGTTGGCAACTAACTCAACAGCAATTGTGAGCCGCTTACGTTGCTCATTTGACAAGCCACTAACTCCTGGAATGCCTACCAAAGCATCCGTAAGTTCTTCAAGCTCAATGGTCTCAAGAACTTCTTTTACAAAATCCTACAGGATTACACCAGACTTTTTTAAGTGAAATTACAAAATTGAACAGAATACATAACTTTGATAGATGTAATGTCTTACATATTTGGTTTTTGAGTCGATTCCAGGATGGAGGCGTAGCCAAGCAGAAAAAATAACAGATTCTTCAACAGTAATTTGAGGAGAATGGATGTCAGTTTGCTCACAGTAACCTGAAATCCGAGCAAATGTTTCCTGAACTTTAGGAAATCCTCCGACTTTTATCTGTCCTTCTATAGTCCCGCTAGTTTTTCTACCAGCAAGTACGTCAAGAAGAGTTGTTTTTCCAGCTCCACTAACACCCATAAGTGCTGTAAGAACACCAGGTCTGAATGTGCCCGTAAGATCATGAAGAAGTTGGAGTTTTTTCTCAGGGAAACCACGCTCTTTCATTGCCTAAACCAAAAGAAAAGATAGTGAACTACCTAATTGATTTGACTTAAATCAACCTCATATCCTGACAATATCCAACACTAGAAGAGAGTGATAGTCATTACTTGAGGAGTCTCGACATAGTACTGCAAATCCTGGAAAACTAAAGTCAAGGGCTCGAAAGGTAAAACCATTTTCCCTGTAAAATGAGATAAGAAGTTACTGTTAGGCTGGGAGGTGCAGTCTAGAGGGGAATGAAAGGAGACATAAAAAGGGGAATGAAAGGAGACATAAAAAGAGAAATGCAGAACCAATGTCCAACACTCCTAACTAAACTGAAGAAAAACAAAGAAAAACCTTCCTTTTGGGAGTTCCACAATGGTACTAGGGGAAGTATTGCTGGATTTTCCCTCAACAGATGCTGCATCATCAGATTCATTTCTTTTCTGTATCTGGGCGAACTTCTCACCAGAAATAATAGCACGAGAACCAGCAGCTGCATGCATATGAATGTATGCCAATTATTGTATAATCAATCACTTGGCATTTTCCACTTCACTTCTAAAGCAAGATGGACTCACACTTTAAGAAAGTTAAGGCCAGGGTGAACCCAACATTGAGAATTAGTGCAAAACCGAATAAAGTGCCAAGTGAAATCCAGTAAAAGTATCCATCAAAGTTTAATCCACGAGTTTCAAGTGTTTCTTGTCCAATTGCGTTGCTTGTTGGAAGCATCTGTACACAAGTCAGAGAGCACAAGTAAGAAGAAGAAAAAAACGAGCAAGCGAGAGAACCACTAAGTAAATTGTGGGCTGCCGTATAAAACTCAAACATAATGAGCTCCCACAGCAYATTGATTGCCTTTTTCCCCCAGATTCTACTAGAGCGATGAATTAATATACCACAGCTAAATGGGCAAGAAAAGGTTGAGTGTTTGAAGAAAAACTTGTGAGGCATAGCTTGAAAATGATTTCCAAAGTCTCTATACAATAGAGCATGTCTCTCAACTGATGTTTCATTACATGTGTAGAAAAGGGCAGTTATCTAATTATTTATAGTTGATTTTCAACATGCAGATTTCTAGACTACAAAGTTCCACACTCGACGAAGAGCCAGGGGAATTGTGGCAATTGATTCAACCTATGCCTCATTTTTGCCAGAAGATTCAAGGAACCATTTGCTTGTTGAGAATGCTTTATTGCATACCTTCTGCCACCTTGGAGAAAGAAATTCATTTAAAGCAAGGCCAATTTCACCATACGACATTGGAGAAACCCAAAAAGCCCACTTCAACCAGTTTGGCATAGAGGCTGCAATCAGGACAAGCTCAGAGTTAGTCTATCTTCAAACTTTTAGCGCTTGATTCTAGTGAATGAATAAGATGAGAAGCATCGATAAATCTTACGTCTTGGGATTACAAAGCCAGAAAATACGAATGCACTTAACATTACTAATATTCCAGCAGTTGAAGCAACATCAATAGTCTGGAAGACAGATGCCAAGAATCGGAACATGGATATTGATGTCAGGTGAAGAGCAAATAACAGAATCAAATGGCAAAAGAACCTGAAAAATACTGACGTTATGTGAGAAGTGCATCATGCATCACAAAATTTTATCTGTAGTATAGGTGAACCGTTCTAGTATATTGGTAATGGAGAAAATATTACTTCTCTTGGTGCAGGAAAACAAGATAACTTGTATGCGAATGTATAGAAGATTTCTAGCCCTCAGATAAGGTACTTACCTCCCTATCTCTGGGCTGTATCCAATAACGTAATAAGTTAAACATGTCCAAACTGTAGCTGCCAACAATGAGAGAGGAATCTTTAGAACAGCAGAAGGGATTGCATATGCCCAGGCAGGGTAGAAGTACAAATCTCTCTGTCTGTAGAAAATTGCTAGCCTTGCAACAGTCAACGATAGCTCAGGGAGTCCATCAACAAGCATAATGACAAGAGAATAAGTTATAGCTCCCATATAATCGCTAGCATGGAGAAGATCAACATGCATCCTTGTTCGCAAAAATACAGTCATCACGATAGATGCAATTATGAAGAGCTGGAAACAGAAGTACTAAAGTGTCTTAGGAAATTTATATAGAAAACGCTATTAAGGGTTGAAGTCAGAATAGATGAAGAATCTATTTCCAAGGTGTACAAAAAACATTTTTCGCCAAACCTGAACAGATTTAAACACATATACGAAAGAATTTCTTTTCATGAGAAGAAATTCTCTTGAAACACATGTCCTAAAAAGTGCCCATCTTGGAAGTGAATGCGCATCGAAGGCAATAGCATCTTTGCCACTCTTGGATACCACTAGTGGCTCAGTAATCTGTTCGCTAAGCTTCATTCCAAAAGCAGACTCCTTGAATTTCTTCGATAGTGTATCTACAGAATGGTACCTATAGTTTTCTTGGCTGCCATTCCAGTATTGTGCTTGATCTTTTCTGGAGATAACCTATTAAGAACTTAAAATGTCATTTCTAGAAGGAAATTTCATGAAAAGGACACGAATATGAACCATGTTTTCATTTTTTTCATTTTTTATTTTACTTTATACCTCCTGGAGGAAGTCTGCTATTCCTTTTCTTTCTGGACACCTAAATCCACATTTCTCAAAGAATTCCAGAACATCAGTTCGAGGCCCATGATAGATAATCTTTCCCTCAGCCATCAAGATGATATCATCAAAGAGATCAAATGTTTCTGGSGGTGGCTGAAGAAGTGAAACAACTATGGTAGCATCTGTGATATGTGCTAGCTGCTGAAGGCAGGACACAATCTGATACGTGGTGGAACTGTCCAGTCCATTTGATATTTCGTCCATGAATAATGCTTTCATTGGGCCTACGATCATCTCCCCTGGATAATACCAATAGTATTGATTCAAAGTACATATTGGTCCCATTCTTCAGGTGAAATGTAGAAGTTGACAAGTTGCTACTGGAAATGACATGAAATTTCGGCCGAATATCTGAACAACAAGAGGATCAGCATTATTGAACTCTTATAAAAAACATTACCTGTCGTCAATCTTTTCTTTTGACCACCAGAGATACCTCGTCTCATGGCGTCTCCAACCACTGTGTCAGCACAAATATCAAGTCCAAGTATCTGGGAAAAGAATSAATGATCTGATCGAGAATTAAGCACTACAATTAAGCTGTAAAAAAAAAAAAAAATTCTTAAAGAGATGATACTTTAAGTATGTAGTCTGTCTGAAGTGTTCTCTTTTGTCCTTCAACTGAAATTGCCTAATAAAAATAAGCTAGGGTTAGGACACGTAAAAATTAAAAGCAGAAAGAAACTGTGGATGGTGTCAAGGAACATGATGACAAGTTAATGAGCAAATGCAGAAGACATGGCATGTTTGATATTCAAGATATTTACCATTTAGAGTTTAAAACAAATTGAACTTTCTGAAAGTAACTAAACTAAGTAACAGAATGTTGTGGTCTGTTTGAAAGAGGCCCCAGGTGTAGCAATTCTCACGGATATTAAATCCCTTGAAGGCCTTCTCTAATATTAAAGGATTACCAAAGAATACTCCAGATCCAGAAGAAAGATAAGTAGATGAATGAAAAAAAAAAAAAAAAAAAAAAGAAAAGCTTTGTTCTGAACTTATGAATGTGTTAATTTTCAAAAGTATATCAAAACCTACAGTTTTCAAGATGTATGAAGATCAGAAAGGTCTGAAAAAAGGAATTCAACTCAGTGATAAGAATTAACTAGATGGAAACCAAGTTGTAAACATTATAGTATTGAGAACACAATATGACAAACAAACAGAGGTTAGAACTTATAACCTTCATGTAAGTATCTATGTCTGGATCGGGAAGAATTCCTGCCTTTTTCTCCCTTCTGCTGAGCTCAGCCATTATATCTTTACAAGGAGGAATGACATCAAACATCGTGTTACTGCTAAGGAAAATGTTTCCAGAAAACACCATTTTGAAAAGCATACCTGCTCTGCGTCCAATGCCTTGACACTGAGATGAAAAATCAAGTGTTTCCCTGACAGTCATTTCAGGGATATGCAGATCATGTTGGGCAATATAAGCGGAAGTTTTCTGAGGCACAAATTCTTTTAATTTGAACCCGTTGTATGAAATCTCCCCATTAACCTGCAAGTGAGAACAAATTGTATCAGAAGTAGCATGCKCTGAACTATGACAATGCTAGTAGTTTTCAATTTGTTCTAAGATTTGCTCAAGTGCAACCATTTGATCAACTCTAGGGGGTCCTAATAAGAAGTATACCTTCTCTCCCCAAATCCTAAGAAGCTTAACCATTTCTAATTAAGAAGGTGCGAACCCTATTTTAGAACGATAATCCATCATATAATAACTGCATAAAGTAACTTCCAAAAGCAATCAACCATGAGAGGCCAGAGGATTAAGGAAATTCAAACCAGGATAGACATTTAACTTTTGTTGTCAATCATCTTATGGTTCTTAACTATACATGCCCCTTTTCTTCTTCTCCTTGATATGTAATTTATACAGTCACCATTACATCAAAATATAAATTTATTCTACAGTTCAAGATTTGTATATGCATCTAGATGAAGCATAGAGACATATTCGAGGTACCTTGAGAGATTTGTCTAGATTTCCAGAGAGTGCCCTCAACAGTGTGGTTTTCCCGCTTCCTGGAGGACCTAGCAGTAGAGTAATTCTGAAATAAGAAATGAATGACAAGTGAATCAGTAATCTGAGCTACAAACCATTCAACGTTGCGTACAATTAGGTTCTAGAAATTTGTATCTACAACCCAGAGATAATTTTCAAACGGCTGACAAGGATAGGATAGGACATGAGAACAGGAAAGTTTTTGTTTGTGTACCTTCCAGGAATGATTCTACCACTAACCCCATCAATGATGCTGATCTTGTACACCCGCGACGACGATAAACCCGGAATCATGGAAAGGTCCTGTTGAACAAAATAAACCTCCATCTTGATCTAGACAAGAAGACCCAACCTAGGACAAGACTTGAAAGGATTTTACTTCTTCATTTTCATTACATAGCTTTTAGGTGAGTGGGAAGTTGTAGTTAGTATATATAACTAAGGCTTCTGCAATTATCCCTCAGAAATACTAAACCTGATTAAAAGAAAGGTGCAAAGCATTGCGCATATTTTCTGATTTCAATTAATCGGAAACTGAGTTCTCCTTATAACTGATAATATGCAAAGAAATGAGGAATTGACAAAATTGAAACCACAAGGAGAGCAAGAATCTAATGCAATACACATTCATAAATAGATCAACATATTGAGGAACTGGAAATTAATGCAGATCTTATCCTCAAGGTCTGAAATTGGAGGGCATTAACAGCAATATTTGAGTCTAAAGTCAAATACACAGTTAGAAATCGAAAGTCGGGACTTACCAAAAACATTCCTTTGACAGAATTCCAAAGAGTTGGGAGGGGCTTTCCTTGGACGACTTCACATTCTGCTTCTACACGAAGATTCTTATATCTAACTTCCACCTTGGGCAATTGTATGCCAACACTGCGGAAATCATTTGAAATAATAACCCAGAAATTGGACAGTTACTATGCAAGAATAATCCGGAAAACCAGAAGGAGAAGAAATCTTACTTGTCTGTTCTTTTTCTGATCTTCTGCAACAGGCGAAGGTTGTCATGTTCGATATTTTTAATGAGCTTCTCAATGAATGCATGCCTCTCCAAAGCACCAAGCTTAGTAACATCAATTACCCTTTTTCTTTTATTATCAGTTTCATTTCCATCATTCTCATCAAACACGGATGATCTCAGCCGTTTAAAAGTAGGCAATCTCTCAATAGCAGCCCAGAGCACAGCATTTTCCTCATCAACAACATTTTCATCCTGTCCATTGCTCAAGGCTGAATTACTTCTGAAACTGGAGATGCTACGGCGCAGCGACGATCTCAGACTTCTTCCTATTGTTGAAAGCTCAAGTCTTAGTGATTCTATGTCATCTCTTCCAATTAACTCAGCCATTCTGCAACCTGCCCCTGATTAACCTCCTCTCATTGAGTCAGAAACAGAGTTAGGAGAATCATTTATACTGATTTAAGCTTCATGATGCGCGGTACCTTGAATGATGCGCTAGATATACTAAACTAAACAGCATCCGCAGGCACCATGAGAAATCCAAGGAAGATTTTTAGCAAATTACACATGCATGAAACTTGCGCTTGCATGATCAACTGTTAAAAAATGAATTGATGAGAAACCCAGTTGACTATCACGTGAAGAAAATATTTTCCATTAATAACTGCATTATAGTATCAGCGTATTTGAGAATCATGCACGATTCAGCACAAGATTATATAAAGTTTATGGTTCCTATGAAACCTTTACTTCACTGAGTAATTTACGTATCATTATCTGTTCTCAATCTACCTTTTTGTAGAACCAAGAAACCATCTTCTCCATGATAGCTTTAGAAGTTTTTCTTTTCAACCCAGTAGATGTGCCCTGATCAAGCTTCTTCTTCTAAGCTTAGAGGCATATATTATATTGATTTTGAATCGAACTAAAAAGTACAATTGTCATTATAAATATTCAAGGAGTAACACAATGTCAAGAAATTATTTTATTTACATATTTGTTTTGTAAATATAGAAGATAACTGTTAATTCTTTTCATTTGTTTTTCTTTTGGTTTGCTTTACTGTGGAAGAATAACATATGATATGAGAGATTGACTTCAAGAAAAGAAAAGTAGATAGGAGGGCATGCAACTATTTTTGATATTCTCTGGGAAGTAACTAAAGTAATGTTGGGAAACATAGGCAATAGTCATTATGGATTACTAGTTCTTTACACTGTTCATCTTCTTAGGAATTTTAACTTCCCTATACAATAGGTAAATATACAAGCAAAAATAATAGGGTACAAAGCTAAAATTACGGCTACAAGAGACAATCTATCACGAGAAAATCCAAAATAATCTCTTAGAAAAGTCGTCACGGTTGTAGATTGTTGAAATACTGTGATAGGCGCATCGATATCTCCATATTGCGAAGTAAGTAAACCATTTAAACTCCAAGAGGTTGGAATGATATAATATAACCAAATCCACCATTTTGGGATACGCTGCAAATGGAAACAATACAAAATATTTAGAATAAACGAGTGCATAAAGAACTTTTAAAAACTCAAACATTTCAAAATGTATAACAATGTGACTTGTGGGATGCCTACAGGAATCACAAAAACCTGGTCAAAATTCATGCTAACCCATTATATGGCTCTGCTATTGTTTTCTACCTTTATTATACATTAATGAGCAAAAAAATATAATCTCAGAAAAGTGTCCAAAAGCTGAAGGCTGAATCTATTGAAACAACCATGTCTTTAGCAGCAATAGTAGCAGTATCAACACTGTGATATTGCCTTCTGTTCATTCTCTACTAAAATTTTGTAGCCTAGTTTCGTCATCTGCTTGGCTATAGCATGTGTAGGATTAATGAAAACTCTATCATGTACCAAATGAAAAAATAATGCAAGTTCTAGTATACTACAAATGTTTCACTTGAGCAGGCAAATGCTTACCGGTCGTGGAATCAGGAATCCGGCCAAGAGATTGAACATTGTGTAAAAAGATGACTGTAAGATTGCAGCCACTGAAAAGCTTGGTGTTATGGCGATTAGCATCATTCCCAGATAATTGAAGAACAACAACGTACAGAACATTGAATAGATGTACCAAAAGACCTTGTAAGCTGTCCAATAATACCCGATCATCGGATATGTGAWTACTGTAAATGCAATTGTTAGGATGAAGATATAGGGAATCTCGATTATAACCTGCAAAAGCCAATGACACAGTCAATGGGTAAGTACACTAGTGGAATTAATCTACCTATGCTGTGAAATTAACTRTGTAACCAATGTAAAGTTGTTCACTTGGGTACCTGGGCAAGTGGATAAGCCCAATGAGCATACATTCCTGCAAATCTTTCTCTATAAAAGACAATTCGTTCTGTCATGACATATGGTAGAACTGATGAGGCAGTATTGATACCACAGAAGAGTACAGCGCAAAACATTGAACCAAGTATACTGAATAAGCTCTGCTGATTATCTCTGGAAATAAAAGGAGTATCAGTCTCACTCAAGTGAATTCCTTTGAGAGGAAAAAATATAATAAAAAGTTGAATAAAAAAAGCATGAAGAACAGTGATTCAGAGATAATGAAATGACAATAAAGTGAACATTCTCTATAGAGATAGAAAGATGACATAATATATTACTGTCATTGAGATCCTATATATAAAAATCGCATGCTAGATTCAGTAGAAGAACTTACATTTTCTTCCCTTGGTTCCAATACAGTGCTCCAAAAATCAGAGATGAAATGAACATAAATATGAGGCGCATCAAATTATATGAAGGACTTCTCCAGTAAGACAAATATTGTTTCCAGAGGCAAGCTTTGAACTGTTCCCAACTGTTCTGGGGAAAGGGGGTTGSAAAATGTAGATCTTTAGAACCAGGAGGTGGAGAACTCAGTTGCTTTGCTAGCTCTTTGTTATACCTAGAACCAAAATAACATGCAAAAAATTATATATTGGTTGGTTTGCTTGTGACAAATACGAAATATATTAAACAACCAAAAGAATTTAATGGAAGCATGAATATATTCTGTTAGGCTCACTTGTGTAAAGCAGAATTCCTGTAAATCTCGGCAAAGTCTACACCGAGTATAACTTCTGAAGATGTAGAAGTGACTTCCAACATCCATGTTGCAGGGTTATAGTTATTTCTTATTTTCGGCACACCTGGGATAGCCTGTTAGAAATTCATGTAAGATGATAGAGACAAATATTTAAYGGCTTAAGAACCATATGCTACATATAACCAAAATGATCAATATAGTAAATAGCATATCTTCATATGTACGGAAAGCTGACCTCAAAGTGTTCGATAATTTTACTCGAATGTTGACCCAATGGTCCGCAGTAGATCATGCGCCCACCAGATTTCATAAGAACTATCTGCATCATGATCAAAGAAAAAGTTAGAAAAAGTATGATACTGACATACTTATGTTCCAATGATCTATTAAGATAAAAATTGGTCACAAGAAGGTATGTCTTTTGAGAGATTTGATGCAGCTACAATTTCCTCCATAGCTACTTACCTCATCAAATGCTTCAAATATGTCGATACTAGGTTGATGAATGGTGCACACAATTGTTCTCCCTGTATTAGCCACATTCTTAACAGCTCGCATGACAATGGCAGCCGCCCTTGCATCTAATCCAGTCGTAGGTTCATCCAAGAAAATAATTGAAGGGTTGGCAACCAGCTCCACAGCAATTGTGAGTCGTTTGCGTTGTTCAGTTGACAAACCACTAACCCCTGGAATACCTACCAAGGCATCTTTGATTCCATCAAGCTCAATGGTCTCAAGCACTTGTTTTACAAAATCCTACAAGTATTACAAAAAAATTCAAATGACATTATCAAATAGAAAGACAAAACCAGAAACAATGGCCAACTTTTGCGTAGTTGGTATCTTACAGATTTGGTTTTCGAATCAATCTCAGGTGGAAGGCGTAGCCATGCAGAAAAAGTAACTGATTCTTCTATAGTAATTTGAGGAGAATGTATGTCTGTTTGCTCACAGTAACCAGAAATCCGAGAAAATGTTTTTTGAACTTTGGGAAATCCTCCAACTTTTATTTCTCCTTCTACTGTACCACTAGTTTTTCTACCAGCRAGCACATCAAGAAGAGTTGTTTTTCCAGCTCCACTGACACCCATAAGTGCTGTAAGAATACCAGGTCTAAATGTACCAGTAATATCACAAAGAAGTTGGAGCTTTTTTTGTGTGAAACCATGCTCCTTCATTGCCTAAAAGTAAAAGAAATTAAGTACATTAATGCATAAATTTAGCTCAAATCATCATAACATCCCAGTAGTATCCATAATTAGATGAGATGGTTTGTCATTACCATGGGGGTCTCAACATAGTATTGAAGATTTTGAAATGTTAAGGTCAATGGTTCAAAAGGCAAAACCATTTTTCCTGCAAAATGAGATAAGGATTTCTTTTCAGCACAAGGGAATTCACTCTCAACGAAATCAAAGTAGCAGAAAACAGGGTTTTGCATGATTAATGGTTAAATATAATTGCGAAAAAAATATAATAAAAGAGATTTTGGAAAAAACAAATTAACCTTTATGAGATTCTGTAACAGTGTCAAGGGAGGAATCGTTGGAATTTTCCTCTCCATGTGCCCTATTTCCAAATTCATCACTTCTTTGTGTTTGCGAGAGTTTCTCATTAGAAACAATAGCACGAGAACCAACAGCTGGATTCATCAGAATGAATAACAAGTTACTATTGAGTTATTCATCATTTCAGGGTTAACTTACTTAAAAAGAAAGATGAACTTACGGTGTAAGAAACTCAAGGCCAGGATGAACCCAATATTGAAAATTAGAGTAAATCCAAATAAAGCACCAAGCGAAACCCAGAAAAGGTACCCCTCGAAGTTCAATCCACGAGCCAAAAGTGTTTCTTGTCCAATTGTAGTGTTTGTAGGAAGCATCTGTGCACAATGGTGAAGAGCAACAATCAAGAAGTAGAATGAAAAGCAAGTGTGAATGGAAATAAAAAATACTATGGCTAATTGCACATACTGTGAAAATGTGAAGGTCATAGTCATAAAGAAACTCCAAAAAGTTCATACTTCAGCATGCAAAACTAAACATTCGTCTATCATGAAATTTATAACATAGTGTACTAAATATTCACCAAATCACACCATAATTCCATCATGTTAAACAGAATTTGCTCTACAGAGAGAGAATCATGCTTACCTTTTGCCATCGTGGAGCAAGAAATTCATTTAGAGAGAGGCCAATTTCACCATAAGTCAATGGGCAAACCCAAAACCCCCACTTTAACCAATTTGGCATAGAATCTGCAACGAGAAGTCAACAACCACCTCTAAGTTTTTCCTTTTCTTCTGAACCTCAGTACCATAAATAGCTGGGTTGATAAGATTAGAGAAATCTTACCTCTTGGGATTATGAAGCCACTGAATAGGAAGTTAAGCAATAAGGATAAGATTCCAGCCACTGATGACACAACCAGAGTTCGAGAGACAGATGCCAAGAAACGAAACATGGATATTGATGTCAAGTGAACCGCGAATAACATAATGAAATGGCGGAAGAACCTGAGAAATGCTAACATGTTGTTAGAAATTTCCCAATTATTCCAAATGTTTATTATGGTAGTAGGTCGACATATTCTGGAAAGCTTGAAAGCAAATCAAGTTCTGATGGCAAAGAAGATTACTTGGGAATGAAATGAACATATCGCAAGACTTTAAGCTTCTAATGTGCACTTACCKCCCTGCTTCAGGACTGTATCCAATAACATAATATGTTAAACCTGTCCAAAGTCCAGCTGCCAACAATGAGAGAGGGATCTTTAGAATAGTAGAAGGAATTGCGTATGCCCAGGCTGGATAGAAGTATAAATCTCTGTGTTTGTAGAACACAGGAAGTCGTGCAACTGTCAATGAGACCTCCGGAAATCCATCAACAAGAATCATGACAAGAGCATAGTAGAGAGCTCCCATGTAAAAATTTGCATGGATAAGATCAATGTTCATCCTTGTTCTCAAGAACACGGTCATAGCAACAGAAGCAACTAAGCAGAGCTGCAAAGAGAAGAAATGCTAATCAATTTAACAAATTTTATAAAGAAATAATAACATTACATTTGAAGCCTGGTACTTGTTGATATATGAGCTAGCTAAGAATTGTAATTTATACTCTTTTAAGTTGTTAAACAGAAGCATAATTATACACTTAATAAGAACCAAAGTCACAGGCAAAACATGAAATAGCATCAAAGAACTTTTTGCTAACCTGAACAGATTTAAACACATAAACAAATGAATTTCTTTTCATGAGAAGATATTCTCTTGAAAGACAATTCTTAAAGAGTTCCCATCTTGGAAGTGAATACACAGTAAGAGCAATAGAATCCTTGTGGCTCTTGGACTTCAATAGTGGCTTAGAGACCTGTTCACTAAGCCTCATCCCATAAGCAGATTCTTTAAATTTCTCTGATAATGTATCAACAGATATGTAACTGTAAGTTTCTTTGCTACCAGTCCAGTACTGTGCCTGATCTTTCTTCGAGATAACCTGCCAAGGAGTCAAAAGATATTAGTTCTAGAAGGAGAATAGCCAGTAAAGACACAAATATGAATCAGGATTTCTTACCTCCTGGAGGAAGTCAGCTATTCCCTTCCTTTCAGGACACCTGAACCCGCAACTTTCGAAAAAGTCTTGTACACTACTTCGAGGTCCGTGATAGACAATCTTTCCCTCAGCCATCAAGATGATATCATCAAAGAGATCAAATGTTTCCGGAGCAGGCTGAAGAAGTGAAATAAGTATAGTAGCATCTGTGATATGTGCCAACTGCTGAAGGCAAGCAACAATCTGATATGTGGTTGAACTATCCAAACCATTTGATATTTCATCCATGAATAGCGCCTTTGTAGGGCCAACAATCATTTCCCCTGCATAATACCAATAAAATTAATCCTACACATCCTGTACACTGTTATTCAGCTGATTTCTGATAGCTGAGGAGTTGCTAAAATTGTAAATGACATAATTTAGTTAAGAATTCATAGGAATTAGAGTACAATTCCATTAGCACTTAGGGAATAAAATCACCTGTTGTCAATCTTTTCTTTTGACCGCCAGAAATGCCTCTTCTCATGACATCTCCGACAATTGTTTCAGCACAAATATCAAGTCCAAGTATCTTGACAAGGAACAATGGTTAATTTGTTAATACAAATCTCATGTTAGACTAAGATTTTCAATTGAGCTAAAGGAAGAAAGTTTCTTAAAAAGAACATACCTTAAGAATGTAGTCTGTCTGAAGTGTTGTCCTCTGTCCTTCAACAGAAATTGCCTACAAAATAAGCTACCGTTAAGACACTGCAAAAAGTAAATAGTTTCTTATAAATGCAGAAGACGAAGACCATGATGTTCTGCAGAAAAACATATCAACACAAACTTTACGGATTTCCTTTTGCGGTACTCATATGCATGCCAAGGTGTTGAAGACATGCACCACAACGATGACATAAAATGATGGAATATCTAAGATTGGAGAGATTTAAGACTCACAATTATGGATGGTAAAACAAATTGAACATTGGTATTGCAGAAATAGAGCTTCATAATCAGCCTAGTAGAAAGGGAAGAGCTAGGGGAAGTAATTTTAAAAGTAAGCCAAACGATAACCAAGTCTTGAACTCAAGTGGTCTAGTCCAGAGGTTACTCTTTGGCAAGAAGACAGACCTTTTGTAAAAGAGCGACTTCTAATATTACTAAAGCAAACTAATCTTTTTCCTGCATGCATCAAAAGTGGTCATGGAATCGCACCGAAGTTACAGCAGATGAATGTGCAACACGAACTGAACAATATTCAGACTTTGTAAGTGAGAAGTATATGTAGCTTGATTAGTCTCCTCATTTTTTAATGTTATCTCTTGTCTGTCTACTATTTAATGAACTGTAATATACTTGTTCGGTGAGTGGTGTGGAAGTTTTTCATACAGAGCTGCGGAGTTGTCAATTGCCAGTGATTATCATTGAATAGTTTATGATAGATCAAGGTATCTACTTCTTTTAAGAGTTTCTTTGCGTATAGAAAAACATGAATTTGAATAGTCTATTTTAAAAGTAACAGTACATACTAAAACTGCTACAGTGAGAATGAGAAAGAGAATGTAAAACATGAGCACTCTTTTCACACCATAAGCTGTACAAGGTTTACATATAGAATGTATGACTGAATTCAAACTGACATGATTTGAAATGAACCAAGTGACATTCTAAAGAAACTTATAATTCATCTGCTACATAATGTACTAATTGTTAGGGGTTACATGGAAGAAAATAAGTAATGACAATTACGTTTTTCTGGAGTTAACATAAATATGAAACTATTCTTCTTTTTTTCATATTTTGACTAATTATGCACCCCATATTGTGCCTACTCTTATCTTCACCTAGTGTGAATATAATTACAGAACTAAAATAATATGCTTGGAGGCCTTCTAATATATATTAAAAGAAAGCATTGTAAAAGATGCTTCAGGTCCAGAAAGAAAGAAAATGTGAGTTAAAAGAAAAAAAGAATAAAATGCATGTAGACTTTTTTGTTTCTCTTACTCCATTGACAACAAAAAGTCATGGATGTCTTAATTTGTAGTACATAAGGTAAATGCAATGATGAAAATCTAGTTGATACCAGAAGATTTGTAAATGCATTTCATTTGTTGCTTCAAAGATGAAGTTTCATCATATGGTGGATCAAGTTGCACTTGAAACAGTCTATCATTCCACAAGCATGAGATTTTTTTTTTTTTTTTTTTTGGGGAAAAAAAGGATGCTAAAGTTACCTTCATGTAAGTATCTATATCTGGATCAGGAAGAATTCCTGCCTCTTTCTCCCTACGGCTCAGCTCAGTCATAATCTCTGTACAAGGAGGAAAGTCATAATACATATTGTGATCATTGTAACAATTTATATATTTAAATAGAATGATTTTTCCCTCCTTGGAAAGGCATACCTGCTCTGCTTCCAACGCCCTGACAGCGAGATGAGAAATCAAGTGTTTCCCTAACAGTCATTTCAGGGATATGCAGGTCATTTTGGCTTATGTAAGCAGAAGCTTTCTGAGGTACAAACTCTGTTAATTTGTACCCATTGTAAGAAATCTCCCCAGTAACCTGTAATGACATGAATTTGATAGTAAATACCAAGCACAGATTTTATAGAGCCAGTATAGTTCACTGCTACTGTTCTGAAAAGGAAAGTAAAACTGCAGTCAGTTAATGAACTATATATGGTCCTAGTAAGGCATATTCTCCTCTTCCCCTAAAAGGTGAGAGCCTATATGGATAATTATTAAGTTCTGAAGTTATTTTCAAATTACACAAAGGCCACAATGACCAGTTCAATGATTAATCAAATGTCTTTTTCTTTTTTTCTTTTTTCTCCCTCTGATAATTGACACAGAGGCTCATCATTAGATTACGATAACTTGTTTCTGATCCTTCATGTTTGTGCTTGTATCTAGATGAAGTAAAGATGATCTGAGACCTTTAGAGAATTGTTAAGATTTCCCGAAAGCGCCTTCAAGAATGAGGTTTTCCCACATCCTGGAGGACCTAGCAGTAAGGTCATTCTGCATTGAGTAGATAAAAGGTAAGTACTGAATCATTTGATAGAAAAAGCTAATTTGAATTAAAAAGGCCTGAGTTTAGTAAATTAGCAATCTAGGGTAAAGCAATAAACTGTTCCAAGAAAGACAAAACAAGGGTCCTGAGATATGAGCTTAACACAAAGCATTATATTGAAAATGCTACCAAAGACTAAATTTGAAATGAGAAAAGTTGTTTCTGGGTACCTTCCAGGTTTGAGGGTACCACTAACCCCATCAATTATGCTGATCTTGGTCGTTCGTGACTTTAAACCTGGAAGCCTGGCAAGGTCCTGTTAGGCAAATAAGATACTCCATTACCTCAAAACAAAAGCAAATTGATAACGAACAGTAACAGAGAAAAGGAACGAAACTAACAGATGAATGCTTTTAGCACTTTAAGCTTATAAAATATGAAGGAATTCCACGCGTAAACCAACAAGACTTTAAAAAATATTAGATTCCGTTTTTTTCTTATAGCTTTTCCAAGGTGATAATTCTTCCTAGAACATCTGGAAAGAATGACCACTAACATTCTTGGAAGAGCTTCTGCTACAAAATTTGAGGCAGGTTAAACCTAGCTAATAGCAAATACGTAAGAATCAAGAATTTACAGATTCACACACTTCAACTAGACCTAAATTTCATTTGCACCTTCTATTAGCTGGAGTCCAGTTCCCATTGTAGATAATTTCACAAGAAAAGAAAAATGAAAAAATAAAAGTGTCTTAGAAATGAGAATTGAAAACATTAAAGTCAAATGCAACAGGAATCCCATGCTCCAAAAGATTGTAAAATGATGGTTGAAGTAACTAAATAGATATTCATCAGCTGAAACTAAATAGTAAGATAGGTTGTGGTTGGTCAAGCCCATAAAACATATAACATCGTGTCAAACTTATATCATTGGGTCTAGAACAACAAAAGAAAGATTTTGGTCTTGATATAGACACTGGAAGTTATGCAGATACTCACCAAAAGCATTCTTTTGAAAGAATTCCATACAGTTGGGAGAGGCTTCCCATGAACAATTTCACACTCTGCTTGCACATGTAGATTATCGTATCTTACTTCCACCGCGGGCAATACTATGCCAACTCTGCAGGAATTTGTTGTGACAATAAACCAGTAACCACACTATATTAATTGACAAATTTAATTTGACAAGTAATCTCTGAAAAGAGACTCTTGAAATGAAAATGATAATTATTTCTTCTAGGAGAATAAACTGGCAATCGCTCAAGTATGGTACGGTAAACCTATTTGTAATTAAAATTGATTTTGTTGATTCATTTGGAAATGTATGCACTAACTATTATGCATTATATACAAACATGACACTGAAAACACAACCATTATCAGAGATATAGAGGTATATGAACAAAAAGAAGCTTTTGATGTGGCTAAACSTTTAAATGCCTCTTTAAGCCATGTATTCACATTATTTGGACTCTACCTGTGTCATGCARCTGAACTTACTATTATTTGTATTTTTATCAAAAGGAGAAGAAATCTTACTTGTCCATTCTTTTTCTGATCTTCTGCAACAATCGAAGATTATCATGCTCAATGTCTTTAATGAGCTTCTCAATGAACATATGCTTCTCCACAGCGTCAAGTTTAGTAACATCAATCACCCGTTTTCTTTTAAAATCAGCATCATTTCCATCATTGCTCTCGAACAAAGATGATCTCAGCCTTACAGTAGTAGGAAGTCTCTCAATAGCAGCCCACTGCAAAGCACTTTCCTCATCAACATTATCATCATTTCCAATGCTCAAGACAGAATTGCTTCTGAAACTTGAGAGACTGCGCCGCAGTGATGATCTCAAGCTTCTGCCTAGCTCTGACAACTCAATTCTTAAAGATTCTATATCATCTCTATCAACTAATTGAGCCATTGTCCAGCTCTTTTTTGATTGAAGCAGACAGAGAAAGAATTGTGAATTTATAAGAATTTGGGCTATGGAGATGGATGAGGTATTACATTAAATTAAATAATCCTTGAATATTTTATAGAAGGTGGCTATGACATGAGCACCATGAGAAGTCCAAGGAAAAAAAAATAAGAAAAATACAATTCTCTGTGCTTAAAATGCCCCATACATTTAGCTTACTTATAAGTTGCAAGGACAATCTAGTTGACTTTCCTGTTAAAGAATTACTCCATATCAGTATAGCTCGGTCAAGTTCAAAACAAACTGACAAGAAGAATAAGGCCTTCCTTCAATATATAGTGTTCTCATCATCATTATTCTGCATAAGCACTTCATAATATTCTTTTGTTCAGAAATTTTCTGACCACCAATGTGCATAGGTAGAGTTTTTCATGCATACAAACGGCTCGGGCATTTTCTAGGCAGAAAATATGACTATTACAAACTCTAGTCTTGAACTCAAAATGTAAATGGAAGTCTTTTAACTACAAAGGATATAATAGGCTTACAGGATTATTGATACAGTTCAAGACCTATAGTATACATCATACAAGACTGGTATTTGCAGACGTTACGCGTACAAACACACAAACGCTGGAGGTTATTTTAATTCATTAGAATTCGTCAACCACATATCACGGGTTCCAGGATTCACAAATATATAAATAAATGCAGTATACGAAAAGAAGAATAAAAAAAACGCAGAAAGTGGAACGTAGAATATATCCAAGAGAAGAAAACAAAGCTATTCAACAATCAAAGAATAGTTGACTCGGCTCATTCTAACCCGAAGAGGGTAAACGCTCTCTCCYATATTTCAGTTTGGCCATGTGACCTCTCTATTTCTRCCCTCTTTCTTTCCCCAGCCTGAAACCCACTTCATTTTCTTCTACTTTTTTKGCTACCAGAAACGCAAAGCCCGCAGATGATGACTGAAATCGGCGGACGTGATCCGACAAGGCAATTTAATAGCAACTTGACTGAAGATTATCCTCTAGCATTGACTTTAATACCTTCAAATTGGACCATTTTCATATTCCGGAGGAGGGTTTCTCATGTAGAAGAGGAATCTCATTTGGAGTTCTGAGATTGAACAATCATGGGGTAAAAAATTTGCCGAATACTAGAACTTTGTCATTGGATTCAAGCAAAAAAGGCTCGTGCCTCGTAGCATCTATAAAAACAAATGAAATTGATTACATGTATTAGATATGTCATTGATGTTAAGTCAAAGATTGAACTTCCATCTGGGATTTCGAGTTCTAGAATTTGAAGGAGAAAATATATATAGCATAATGTCTGCTTCAAACCAAAAAACCCAAGAAGGGAAAGTGAAGCAGCAATGAGAATCCTTCCCTGTCATCATCATAACATAGTTTCCAGAAATTAACTCCGGTCCGACTACTTAAACAAGTCCACCATCACAGCGCAATAGAGCCAATCATTTAGCATTGCCTTTAATATATCCTCCTTAACCTCAATTGTCAACCTATGAAATACCATGATATATGGTAAGATTATTGCCGCTTTCAACATTCATGTAACAGTCAATAACATCGGGTGATGATTTATGCAAAATACTATACTTTTGTTTTTGAGATTCCCCAGCCCTACTCCTACCACCACGACCACCACCACCACCACCGAGCCCGCTCTCCCAACCCGACCCAAGTAAGACTCAAATAATAAATTATGAGAACTGCAGAGTTTACAAATTCCAAGAAATATCGCGTACAATTTTAAAATAAGAGAAAATTTGACGGAAAAATCCATCTATAGTTGATTTGATTATATAAAATATTATGTTTGACCAAGCTATTCAAGATCTGCACAACTAGCAATTCCCATGTTTTAAAACTGTTTTTTTTCCGAGTGACTAAAATTATAGATTTTTAATTACTCATCCATTTTAATTTATTGTTTTAGTCCTTGCMTATTTTTATTAAAAGATTCTTTATTTGTATTCAAAAGATTAGGGCTTGAATTTGAATGTGTCAAATAAGTGCAATATTGTTATGTAATAAAGCTTTACTTTGTATTTATTTATCGATATTAAATAAAATAAYATATTGATAGTTATTTATGATTGAGCTGATAATTGTAAAATTTAAACATCCCAATTCTTAGCTGCCAATATGAAATATTCCCTGGTCAATATTTTCTCTTATTTTCACCTATATACCCCTATAATTTATTTGTTTAGAATTTAATCCTTATATAATAATAATTTTATCACTTGAATTCAAAGTTTCCGGACCTTGAATTCCCATGCAGCATGACCTAGCTAACTGCTATATGTAGCTACTACATCATTTTTCCGAATTAATCATTTCTCTAAAAACTTGGTTTAATGAATAGATTTGTGAAAGAGTAGCTAAGAGAGTCATCAATAAGTTACTATTTTAAATATATTTATAATWAAATAAAATTGATCACTCAAATTTAAAATACAAGACTATTTACATTATCTTATTTTATAAAGAAGATTATTTACTCTTTTTTTAAAGAATGTAAATAAAAAATATTTGAGACTCCTCTGATTAGGTAAACTTTGATTTCATTTGCTAACGACTATATAAAAATTGAGATTTATTTTCTTTTATGATACTAAACTAACGTAGACAACTTTAATATGTATCGTAAAAATATAATWTTTAAAGACATTGGGGTTGRAGTATAATTATTAAATCTTCATGGTTAAAATATAATTATTGAACCAACTGAAAACTTTTGTGCATTTTCCTACGACTAATTTGRGCATATTGGGACGTATCCTTCGGCAGAGCAATTCTTTCTCGAATGACCGTTCTAGCCTTTCCACTTTAAAAACAAAAAGACCATTCTAACCTTTCACTTTAAAAATAAAAAGACCAKTCCAACCATCTTTGATCTGCAAGCTTCTTTCCGYCCCTCTACTAGGTCCCACTTAATTTTAAAATTCTTTTCATTTATATAGTTCAGTGATTTTAGTCTCTTCRAATACTTGAATTTCCTCATTGATATYTCCATATYGTGAATTGAGCATTGCATCTAAGGACCAAGACGTAGGACATAAATAGTATAACCGAATCCACCRTTTTGGGATTTGCTATAAATAAAAATAACAAACGGTAAGTAACTGAAATTTCAAGAAAAAACATAGACGACATACTGGTTGAGGAATGAGGAAGCCAGCGAAGAGATTGAATGAGGTGTAAAAGATGGGGCAGAAAAATTGAAGCCACATGAATGCTTGGTGTTGCTGAAACCATTATCATCCCCAGAAAATTGTAGCAAAGCAATGAACAGAACATTGGATAGAAGTACCAGAAAACCKTGTAAACCGACCAATAATACCCGATCATGGGATAGGTGATGACTGTAATTGCAAGTGCTTGGACAAAGATATAAGGAATCTCAATTACAACCTACAAAAATCAAAAGGAGCGCTTAGATTTATGGAAAGCTTTAGTAAAATTTATTGTAAACCCATGTTTACTCAACTAGAAAATGGATTGAACTATGATACTTACCTGTGCARCTGCGTAAGCCCAAGAAGTTTAAAACCCTGCAAATCTTTCTCGATAAAAACCAATCCTTTCTGTGCTAACGTATGGTAAGGCTGAGGATGAATTATTCACACCGTATAAGCTTACTGCCGTGAACATTCAAGCAAGCACATTCAACAAGCTCTGCTGGTTATTTCTATCAAACAAAGGATTAGCAATATCAGACATTTGCAGTGTTTCAATTGAAAAGATATGCAACACGAATCCTACAAAATTTCAGTAATAGTTGAGGTAAGACCACCATGTTAGTCAATCTAGAGATGCAGATATGATCTAATCATAATGATTCCATGGAGAATAGAWGTAATATCAACAAAGACAAGTAATCACTATTGCAAAAATGCTCTTTTATTTGGAGAACACAGTTACTGAAATCTTTACTCTGGTGCAGCACATTCACACACTTTTCAAGTATATTTTAGCGCAGAATACTGACATCTTATTCCCTTGCTGCTAAAACAATCCCCCATATACGAGAGATGAAGCAGGCATGTGCAAGAAGTGCATCAAATTGTATGAAGGACTTCTCCARTAAGACAAATGTTGTTTCCAGAGGCAAGTTTTGAACTGTCCCCAACCATTTTGTGAAGAGCAGGTCGGAAATTCCAAAGGCTTGGAACCAAGTGGTGAAGAACTTAGCCTCTTTGCAAGCTCTTTGTTTTTCCTAAACTCAATATTGCAGAAAGCAATTTTGCAGGCATGTTAATTTCCAAATATGATTCAGTTGCAATATGCTTTACTATCTCCAATTTCATCAAAA
>MEJB01000006.1:2078273-2099600 GCA_001752375.1 Rhazya stricta
AATCTCAGCAAAGTCCACTCCAAGTACAGCTTCTGAAGATGTAGAAGTGACCTCTAATATCCATGCTGAAGGATTATAGTTGTTTCTTATTTTAGGCACACCAGAGATACCCTGTTTACAATGTTAATGAAACAAGATCATTTTCATACCTCAGATGATTTAAATTTACACTCCACCAAAAAATAGAGAAAACAGAGAGAAGAAAAGTCAAACAGCAGGTTTTTGAAAACTGACCTCAAAATACTCGATGACTTAACTAGAATGCCGACCTAATGGCCCGCAATAGATCATGAGTCCGCCAGATTCCAGAAGTATTAACTGCTATATGTTTAAAGAATCCAGATGAACAAGCTTCCAGCATTTTGCAAATTAAACAGCACGCATAAGTTACTCGAAAGTTCAATAGAGACGAGTATCTTCTGAAACCCAACTATTTAGCATCATTAATTGATTTCAAGAGTTGAGAATTCCACGTCATGTCATGACAAATAAAATGGAAATTTCGTCATATTATCTGGTAGATGGGAGCAAAGTAAGAAATCTGTCTGGTAGCATCATAGGATAGTGCTTGAAAAGAAACAGAAGAAGCTACAGAAAACCATCACACATGTTTCAACGAAACTTAGAAAGTTGAAAAATGATCTCAACAACGTAAATGTATTGTATGCTAGTTATAATTTCTGGTCAGTTGGTTGATTAACCCCATTACATCCTCTTTGCTTCTTAAAAGCCAAAATTCTGCAATTTTTCTAAACGTTTGAGATATTCATCCAAATTAGATTCTCACAGCATAATAGACCATAATATCATGGTTCTGTGCCCTGGATAAGAAGTTTGTCCTCTAATCTAATAGATCTAAGAGGACTAATAAGGTAAGTCAAAGAGTTTAATTACATTATTCATTGCCTACTCTCCAATTTTTGTTTCTTTTTACATAATTAGGTTATGCTTACAAGCAACAGTGGAACTCAAATGTTTATATAACACTATATGCTACATTTCCTTGCTAGCAGATTACCTCATCAAAGGCTTCAAACAGATCAATACTTGGTTGGTGGATAGTGCGTACAATTGTTCTTCCTGTATCAGCTATATTCTTTACAGCCCGTATGACTATAGCAGCAGCTCTTGCGTCCAATCCAGTCGTAGGTTCGTCTAGGAAGATGATGGATGGATTAGCAACCAATTCTACAGCCACTGTGAGCCGCTTGCGCTGCTCAGTTGACAAACCACTAAAACCTGGGATGCCGACCAGGGGAACTTTGATCATATCAAGCTCAATGGTCTCAAGGACTTCTTTCACAAAATCCTCTGTAGATGAAAAAAAAGTTGTAAGCGAGTTCTGAATGGGAAACAAGCAAGATGATATCCGACATTCAGAAGCATACATATATAGTTTTTGGATCAATCTCAGGATGCAGTCGTAGCCAAGCAGAAAAAGTCACTGATTCTTCTACAGTAACTTGAGGAGAATGTGTGACAATTTGCTCACAGTAACCCGAAATTCAAGCAAATGTTTTTTGAACTTTAGGAAACCCTCCAATTCTAATTTCTCCTTCCACAATCCCGCTTGTTTTTCTACCAGCAAGTACATCAAGAAGAGTTGTTTTTCCAGCTCCACTGACACCCATAAGTGCGGTAAGTACACCAGGTCTGAATGTGCCCATAATATCACAAAGAAGCTGTAGTTTTTTCTGTGTAAAACCATGCTTCTTCGTTGTCTGAAAACAAACAAAAGCAGTGAACTATCTGATACAATTACAAAAATATATAGTAACTTGTTTTCATGCTTGCATTTGTAAGAAAAGCATACTAACAGTTTAAGAAAGTTAAGGCCAGAGTGAAACCAATATCGAAAAGTAGCGTAAACCCCCATAAAGCACCAAGAGAAATCCAGAAATAGAATCCATCGAAGTTCAATCCATGGGTTTCAAGTACTTCTTGTCCAACGGTGATATTTGTTGGAACCATTTAAACAGAAAGATGAACAATCACAATCAAGAAGAAACGTATATGGAGAACAAAGTACGCCAATCTTTATCCATTATCGGATTTCAGAGGCTATTATGTGACACATATTCACCAAATCACAGTCTAATTTTGCTCAATCATACGATTTGGGAATTAATAACTAGCTAAAAGTATTTGAGAAACCTTCAACGCTCGCAAGAAGAGGGCAAAAGATGCATCTCATCCTATTCTGGAATGTTCCAAATTATTGCAGCTTTAGGTATATGAAAAGATTGAGCATGGTTCATTGGGGGTTATTTCTCCTACAATAGTGCATTTGTGCCCCTGGCCTAGTAAGTAGAATAAATTAATAGAAAAGCCTAAAAGGATTGCTGGATCAGCTCGTTTATGTATTCGATATCAGCATACAAGTTGTTTACCAACAGGTGTAGTGCCATTATACACATCAAGCGCATCAGTGTAGGAATTGATTAAGCTTACAACTCAATATTATTACAATAGAAAAGTAAATGCATAGTTTCATCCAAAGAGGGAGATACAAGTGTACCTTTTGCCCATCGTGGGGCAGCAAATTCATTAACAGCAAGGCTAATCTCACCATAAGTTATTGGAGAAACCCAGAACCCCCACTTTAACCAATTCAGTAGAGAGGCTACAAATAAAATGAACTCCTCAATTTTTCACTTTAATTTAGGTCAGTATAGTCTAGAAACAATGACTATAATGATAAGAGATGGGATTTTCGTCTTGGGATTTAAGAAGCCACCAAATATAGAGATAAGTAATACTGCAGAGCTGCCAGCCACTGTTGAAGCAACCACTGTCTGACAGACAGATGCCAAGAACGGAACATGGACATTGATGTCAAGTGAATGGTAAATAATAGAATTAGTTATCGTGAGAACCTGCAAAACAGTAGCATTTGGTTACAGTTTCATAAAGCATTCTCTGGCTTTACCGTGCCAGCAGACAATGGGAAACTGGTAACAGGAACAAAAAGGTAATTACGACATGTGGGAGCAAAGATTACTTGTAAAAGAACTTTACCCATCAGATAATTCAGAACATTTCAGGTGTTTTAATGTGGCACTAATACGTTAAAGATGTCCAAACAGTAGCTCCCAACAGTGAGAGAGGAATCTTTAAAACAAAAGATGGGATTGCATACGCCAGGCGGAGTAGAAGTATAAATCTCTATGTTTCTAGAAAACTGGGAATCTTGCAACAGTAATTGCCAGTTCAGGAAACGGATCCACGATAAGAACAGCAAGAGCATAAAACAAAGCTCCCATATAATAATTTGCATGGAGAAGATCAATTTCCATCTTTGTTCTGAGAAACACAGTGATCTAGATGGACCCAGTTATGAAAAGCTGCATAGAGAAGAACTGAATAATTATGTATATCTTAAGAAAAAAAATATTACTTAAAACGAAGACTTCTAGCTTCCACTGATAGTGATGAAAGTTAACAAGGATGCAATTGCAGAGGCAAACTATGATAGAAACCAATAGAGCATTGTGGATACTTTGCTAACCCGCAATGATTTAGAACCCTAAACAAAAGAGTTCCTTTTCATGAGAAGGAATTCTTTTGATATACAAGTTCTAAAGATTGTCCATTTAGGAAATATTTTTCAGAGCTGCTGTTAACACATGCAGATTGAAAATCTGGAAAAACAGTTAAATAATGGAGCTCTTTGGATAGCTTATCAGAAAGGAATTAGACCTACAAGTGAAAGTGAAAGGAAAGTAAAACTGTGTCAATCAATGGTTAAGCTAAAATATGTGATCAAACAGTTGCCCTTTCTGACAAAAAGGGAAAAGAAAAAGCTATTTATGAGCAAATGAATAAAATGCAACACATTTTKCTATTCTGGTTATGGAATAATTCTTCTATTTATGTATCAAGCAAGTGAAATTTTTGGCAGGAATGTTGCATCCTAGTTGGAGATAGAATGCTTTGTTACCTGTGATATTTTTGGACTTGCATGCTTTGAAACTCAATCTTCCACTTCAACTCAGGCAGACTCATGTTTATGAGCCAGTAAGTGAAAACTGAAAATCGAAGTATCCATCATTWCACTGTTAACAGATCCTMAACCAACTTTGTCATTTGTTCTGTTGTATAACCTACTAATAATGGCTAAATGGAAATATGAGRTTCAATTTTATTTTTCCTAAATTATTAATTAAAACAGTTATCCCTTTGAAAGATTCCTATCACAATCGCACAGGAATCCTCATAATTACATCTATTCTTCCTTTACACATTTGGAACAGTATGTACAGAATCACAGAAAACTCTTCAGGGGTTTTCTAAGGACTGAACAAAAAACAAAAAACAAAAAGATGAGTTTGTTTTGTACAACATTAAGAAACTAAGAATGGATGAATGATGACAATAAGGACTAAACCATCCATAGTTCTCAGTTTTTTATAACATGCAACTATGGATGAGCTAATCTATTAATTCATCAACAGGACTAAACCATCAACATGACTCAGTTATCATATGTAATGAAAACAAAAAAAGAATCAAGAAAAATCCTAAAGAAAGGAACCTGATAGACAGGAAAAGTACTATACTGTCTTAGTCTTACCGTGCGTAAGAGAGAAGATTTTTAACCTAACCCAAACAAAATTTACAGCTCTAGCCGTGCGTGAGCCAGAAGGACGAAGGTTATTGATGATAGGGATTTATGAGGTGATGATGATAAGTCCTAACTGTTCTCCTCATTAGTAGGGGAAGTAGTTCTCGATTATTTAACAAGGATTACCTATTATTAATCTCATCTTTGTAGCCTCCAAGTTAAATAAGGAGATTTTACCTATTGAGGTACACTTTCTGGTGGAGATACCTACATTGCAGTAAGCATATTCGATAGTTATCACTATGAAAATTTGAAGTTGGTTTATAATTTCAATAAACATCGAATTTGTGCCGTGAATTGTATTTTTTTTAATATATATAGTCGTCGTTCTTTAATTTTGTCTAAAATTTCATAAGCATATTGATTGTCTATTGAAAACTAATGTTTTATTTGTCTATTTCATTTATATTCAAGTAACCATCAATATATTCGATTGCTTGTTTGATGCTTAGCATAGATATGGCATGAGAGGAAGCTAATGTTTTATTTGTCTATTTCACTTATATTCAAGTTACCATCAACATATTCGATTGCTTGTTTGAATGCTTAGCATAGATATGGCATGAAAGGATGAACATTCCAATCCTTCACAAGGAGGGGAGGGACATCCCACGCTTATCGGAAGATACTATTATAAATATCCTTAGTAGGCTTTCCGTGAATCATATTATCAGATTTCTCAGTGTTTGCAGGGATTGGAGAACATGGACATCTTCAGCTTCTTTTGCAAGATTACAGCTCCAAAAGGCTACTCCAGACGTCCTTATGGACTATGTAGATCTCAAAGGGCTTTATTTTCAATTGATTATTAATGGTGAAGAATCAAATTACGAGACCTCAAAAATCTATCCTCGAAGTAGAATACGTATACTTCATTCTTGTGATGGACTACTACTGTGTGGGTTTAGGAAGACCACGTATAGGTAGGAATTTTCCAACTATGAAATCTTTTTCTTATGCAATCTTGTTAGTACCTTTGGACGGGCGCCCAGTAGTCGGATGTAGGTGGATATTTTATAGGTTTCTTCTTTCATCCTATTGCAAGTGAATACAAGCTCCTGCTATGGGGACAAGGGAAATTTTCTACCGATGCTTTATATACAGTGTCATATCATGTTATACAGACATATTTCTATGGTCCTCTATTATACAGACATATTTATAAAATATGCTTTATATACAGACATATTTTACTAGAAGTCCTTTATTAAATCTCAGAATTTAAAAGCATGTGTTGATTACACGTCGATTGGTGCGATATAGAAAATATGTAATGAGGATTAATTGTGCGATATAAATCTTCATCGGATATCAACTTGCCATTCAAAATTGAAAATTTGATTAATTTTGTCATATCATTTTTTAGTTAATGTTTGCAATTAGAATTAATCATATTTGTGGTAAATATAAATATTTAAAAAAAATACTGAATGACTCATTTATCATCGGAATTTATTATTTCAAAATGCTATTATATGTTAAATAGGATATTGCTATATGCATGTCTGAACGTTTTTTTCCTAGTATAAAGATAAATCAATAAAGAGATCATAAGATGAATGAAAAATTAAAATTAGTACAGTAAACTGAGATAAAATAAAATTGGGATGCTAATTTGAAAATAGTGAAAGTTCGGGTGTCAAAAGTGAATTTTGTTAAAAATGAATTATGACTTCAGGTGTCAAAATGTAAAACTAGGCTCCGACGTCAGAAGCACGTGCAGCGTCTACGTCAACAAAACCTCCCAAAGGGGTGACAAAGAGAAATTCACCTTCCAACAGAAACTGTAAAAAATATTAGCAAAGAGATATTTCCCATTGCCAAACCTTTCCGGGAAGTCATTGGAAGATACAAAATAACAAAAGTTATTTGTTCTCGATGTTTCTTTGCAGAGTCTTCAACAATCCTCCAGGTTTCTGTTTGCCATCTTCTTTTTTCTTTTTTTTTTTCTTTTTCTGTAGATTTTTTCTCATAATATCTGGCTGATATTTACGTGAGATTTTTTGTGCATTAATCGCTTAATAGAATGAATCAATTCATTTTAATTAAAATAATTTATGGGTTCTGATTTTGTTGTTATCATCCTTCCTAATTTGATCTGGGTTGGTTAATTTTCCAAATCTATAATTTGTATAGAATCTGTACCTCTTGATGGTCGTCATTTGGGTGCTTGATTTACATGTAAACTAAAATATGTTACATTCACGTGAAGTTTTCATTTCCAGTTGCATTTGGGTACAGCTTCATGCTGCTATGTGGTGCTTCCGCAGAAGAGTTTTACTTATCATAATGTAGGCGGTTAATATGATTGAATGTAGTATTCTTTTAATTATTAATTGGATATAGTTAAAGGAAGAAGGAAAGCTACTGAAATTACGTTGCTAAATTATCTCGATGTCCAAATTGAGTATTGATCTGCTGAATGTTGTTATTTTAGGTTGTGAAAGCAAATTTTGGTGAGGTTCAGTGGTTTTTGGTTCTGGTTTCCTGCTTGGTGTCCAAGATGGAGAATGTCTGGCAATGCTGTTGAAAAGTAGATTAATTGTATGAACCTTTAAGGCGGGCAGAATTTGTTTGAGGTAATAGGATGGAAAAGAAAAGGTTTGAAGATTATGAAGTGGGACCAGCCCCACCCGTCAAAGTTGATAAATTTGGATTTGTAAAGCAAGAGCAAAACTCCTCTGAAGGAGGTTTAACAAGGAGTAGATCAGCTTTTGAGTTTGAAAGGTATCCATTTTGAAACTTAACCAAGGCATAAGAGCTTCCATTTCTTCTGGAAGATTACTTTTTTCTTCTTATTCATGCTTTCCTTCCCCTTCGAAGAAATTTTTTTTAATTGGTTTTTATGCTAAGATTTTCTGCCATGTATGCCATTGAATAAGCAAATAATTTCAGGGAGGAAAGAAGGATTAGAAAATGGAGGAAGATGATTGGAGTTGGTGGCAGTGATTGGAAGCATTACGTTAGGAGAAAACCTCACGTTGTTAAGAGACGAATAAGAAAAGGAATACCTGATTGCCTGAGGGGACTTGTTTGGCAGTTAATCTCTGGAAGTCGGGACCTCTTGTTGATGAATCCAGGAGTGTATGAGGTAATTAATTACTTCAATCTATGACAATCCTCCTTTTTCTTTGTTTTGATCCTTTACTTCAGTGTGGTATTTATTAGTTTAGTGTCTCATGCTCCAGAATGATGGAGATGAAAGAKGTTTTTGCAGGTTTTTAGACATTACACATAATCAGCTTGCTTGCAGTGACTTCCTTTACCGTATAACAGTATATTGAACTTGGATTTTAGCTAGTATATGACTAATTGATGATACAAATCAGTTTAAATGCACGGTATCCCCTTTGAGGTGCTACAGTTTTCGAAATAGAATTTCATCACGAAGATTGAATCAAAAAGCACTTTTGACAAATTGGAAAAGAAAAAAGAAAAACTTTTTGAGCAAAAAAGTTGTCTTCTTTGGTTAAAAAAAAACCTTTTATATAAATTTAAAATAAAAAATAAAAAATAAAAAGAGATGGATCTTTAGATATCTACTTCGCGTTTATTTTCTCTCTCCTTTTTTTCTCTACAAGGTTTTAAAATGTATTCTTTTTAAAGTCTCCCAATCCTGAAATCACAATGAGTAAGATGATTTTTCAGCTTAAATGTTTGTGTTAGGTCCCCTATTTCAGTTGTTATTGGGGGTGCAGGTCCCCTATTTCAGTTGCTATTAGGGGGGTAAAAGGTTTTCTGGTGCAAGTTCTAAAGACCTATGCAGCATTCTTCAAGAGCTTCTTGTTTCTAATAACTTAATTACTTCATTATGAATTTGACTAAATTGATGGACTCTCCTCGCGCTGATTATTTAGATAGAGGAAATATTCACTTTTTCACAATTGTATTGCTCTTTCATTCTCTCTCTATTTCTCTTCCCCGTCTTTAGTTGTCCATGAATTTGAATCAATCGGTTTCAAGTCAAACCTGATACATCATGTTTTACATTGCTATTGTTTTTTATGGATGGAAACGTTATCTGCTGCAGCAACTAGTCATATATGAGACATCAGCTTCCGAGTTAGATATTATAAGAGATATATCTCGCACATTTCCTTCGCATGTTTTCTTCCAGCAGAGGCATGGACCAGGTCAGAGATCCCTTTACAATGTTTTGAAGGCATACTCTGTATATGATAGAGATGTTGGATATGTGCAGGTTCTATTTCGCTGGTCCAAAATCCATTCACATATATTGTACTTGCACAGAAGGATACTGAAATGAATATTAATTGCAGGGAATGGGATTTGTAGCAGGTTTATTGCTTCTTTATATGAGTGAAGAGGATGCATTTTGGTTATTGGTGGCCTTGCTAAAAGGAGCTGTTCATTCTCCAATGGAAGGCCTATACTTGGTAAGGATTCGAAAACCTGAGATTAGTTGTTCTTTTATCATAATTCAGATGGTCTAAAGTTTTGGACCTCAGATGCAAATTGTGAATTTCCATATCATATGTTACTTCATTAGCTTTAGATATTTTTGCTTCCCTAAAGAAGTGGTGTATGAATCAATTAAATTTATATTGAACTTAATTCGGATGGTAATGCATTTCACGAAGTACCATCTACTATCCACTTCAAGTATAGTTAGTTAGTCTTTCCAAAACCTTTAACATTGTGCTGCAAGAAGTGTAGTGTAATGGCTTCAATCTGTCTTGGCATTTATCAACTCTGTTCTATTTTTATGTTCCTTTTTTGCTGCTAMTACTGGAGAATTCTGCCCAGAAAGGTATAAGAATGGTTGAGAATGATATCATTTTTGAGGCTTAAATAACATTGCAATGTATTGCAAAAGAAAGCTTGGATAGTGTTTAAGCCATTGAAATAACTTAAAGCTTTATGAGGACTATACTCAAAATATCAAAGTTTCTTTTGCTACTTGAAAATTTTTTTAAACAAAAATTAGTTTTTCAATACTCTGAGAAATCGTAATTGGTTTTTGTTTCAGTTCTAGAAACTGTTTTCAAGAATTTTCTGTGTTCAACATTTCTAATTGATGTGCACTGTCTGATTAATGCTCTGAAAAGAAATGCGTATCTCTCTAACTTTTCATCTTATTCTTAGCACATGAAACAAATTACTTTTAACCAGGAAATGACATCTAAGTTCATCGTCCTCATTCACTTGATCCATTAGTCCTTTCCTTGATGTTGCAGCTTTACTAGCCATGCTGAATTCTTTCCTTTGACTTCTCATATATCTTATGTTTTGTATTGTTCACAAACTAATAAAATGTATGCATATTGAGCAGGCAGGATTGCCTCTTGTACAGCAATATTTGTTTCAGTTGGACAGCCTGGTGAAGGAGCTGTTACCGAAGTTGGGAGACCATTTTACTCAAGAAGTGATAAATCCTAGCATGTATGCCAGCCAGTGGTTCATAACTGTTTTTTCTTATTCATTCCCATTCCATTTGGCTATTCGCGTATGGGATGTCTTTCTTTATGAGGTTAGTACTCTACATTCTTATTTCTACCTATGTTGCTTTGTTACTTAGAACTCATTGAATATTTCTTGGGCAGGGTGTTAAGATTGTTTTCAAAGTTGGTTTGGCTCTCTTGAAATGTTGCCAGGACAAACTTGTATGTTTTCTACTGTTCTCAAACTTAAGAACCTGTACTTTTGCTGCTTTCTTTAATATTTTATGGGTTTCTGGGACCCATCTGCTAAACTGGGCTGTGATTGATTTTATAGTCTTTTGCTTTAACAGGTAAAATTACCTTTCGAGAAACTTATACATGCTTTGCGTAATTTTCCGGAAGATGCCTTGAATCCAGATACCCTATTACCAATGGCCTACTCAATAAAGGTTCTCTCTGATCTCTCCCTCCACACCACAGAAAATAGGAAAAAAAGGGAAAGAGCAATATAGGAAATTGGTACTTTACTGTGGACAGAAAAACTCAATTATCTATCAACTGTTTAATTGTGTCATGTCAAGGTACACTGTCCGCTGAAACTTTCTTCATATTTCGATGGGCAAAGTCACGTTGTGGTGGTTTATGGAAGAGTTTCTTCAGTAAATACTCCATTTTAATCAGAATATCAGTCTTATTTTTCTCCACCAAGGTGTGGCATTGTCACCTACCTAATTGGGATACTTGCCACATGACGTTCCTCAGATCTCATTAGGGGTCGGTATTGAAAATCTGGATTCATCTGCTAAGAAAGTGAATTGTTCTTTTTCTTGCCAGAATAGTTCCAGTTTTACCTGTAGCCCTCAAGTGAAGAAGCGAATACATGGTGGACAAGCCTCCTATAGGGAATARCAACTAAAAATACAAGAACATATTTCTTCTAATTTTATTTTCTTTAGCAAAATTACATCTTAAGGCTGTTTATCTCTCTGACAAGAAAACTACCTGACGGCCTTGTAATATTTATGAGCTCTTCTGGGCATGCTTAATATCTTCCCATGCTTTTTCGTAGCAAATATTTCATGTTGAATAGAAATCTACTACAACCTTTGACTTTGTTTGTTAGGTGTCGAGACGTTTGGAAGAACTGAGACACGAGTATGAGAAGCAAAACCAGAAACAAGCTGAATCGACAACAAAGCAGGGAGAACAGCCACCATGACTTAGGAAGATTGCCTAAACTGAAAGAGCAACTAAGCGAATAGTGAATAGATGTGATTCTTTAATTCTTTCAGATTCCAAGATCAGCACTTCTGCCATGGTGTATATAGATTGCAGATTGTTATTGCTCGGTTCATGTCAACGGCCTCTAATTTGTTGTGAGGTTTGAAATTTGAGCTAATTTGGCAGCAGAATTCAGAGGTGACGGTACTAGTAAAATTGAGGCTTGCCATATTTTGCCATATAGTCTGGAACTTCGAGTGGAAAAGAGAGAGAGAGATGTAAATGAAGGCTTTGTAATGTTTACAGTTCTTAATTTATTTTTCTTACTTGGCTACACTGGAAATGAAGGCGTTATAATTTGTGAAAAAGTTTGATTAGTTGGGAAATAGATGTTTCCTCAAACGATTTTCTATATTGTAACCAAGAAAGTTGTTACGTTCAAATTACCAAACAAAGGAAAGCAAGTGTTGGATACATTCAAGATTGTTATTCAAATACAGCATATATATATATATATAATATCAAACACCAAAATTTGTGGAAGTTGTTGGTCTTTTGGTTCTTGTGCAATTGCAATAGCATTTCATTTTATTTCTTCTCATTGAATCGCCCTGTCTGTCTCTCTTTTCCAGAAAAATAGCATACAAACAATGCTCAATAAGATAAATCTTTGTATCTATACATACTTCACTGTTTCAGTACACCAACACTTAAATAAACCAATGCTCTCTCTGACTCTCCATCTACCTTCATACAAGAAATACAATATTCATAACTCAAGATAATAAAATTAATTAAAAAAGGTTGAAAAGTCTGATA
The DNA here is from genome assembly GCA_001752375.1 of Rhazya stricta. Taxonomy (NCBI): domain Eukaryota; kingdom Viridiplantae; phylum Streptophyta; class Magnoliopsida; order Gentianales; family Apocynaceae; genus Rhazya; species Rhazya stricta. The sequence continues at coordinate 2,090,340 of MEJB01000006.1, forward strand.
AAGAAAATCAAACTCAAAGAACAAGAAAAAGCCACTTTGCCTACCCAAACCCTAAAACACAAACTCTTATAGAGTTGAACTCAACCTCATTGATAGCAAAGTCGTGCGTTATCAGGTTCCCAGCCCTGTATGAGTTACTTGTATATTATGTGCATAAAGTACCATATCTTCATCAAGATCCCATCTTTTGTCATGTTTTATGGTTCCTTTTGCTCTCGGACCTCTGCTCGGGGTTGTCACTTTTATCAGTGTCATAGTTCTCCTTCTGTGATTCAATCTCCATGCTACCTGCTTGTGCTCTTCGGTGCCTTCGATCCTGTCAGATTAAGACTAAAAGTATAACGAATGCATCTTTGTACACTGTAGAGTATATGACTTCAAGTATAAAATGAATAAAATCTTGATTTTCCAGGAAATCCCTTGATTTCTATAGCATCTAAAATCAAGTTAAACCATATTGATTAAAATACAACCTCTTAGCAGGGCTGAGTTCACCTTAGATGAGATTGATCTAGAAGGCCACCCAAGAAAGATTGCAAGTAATGAGTGAAAAGGAGAGTAAAGGGGGGTCTCGGGGGCACAGAACTGGCAATAAGATGATACTTTTGGGTATTTGATAATTCAACAAAAACATGCTTGGGAGCCTGAACTGCCCCTATAAGAAAAGCAAATTACTAACAGAAAGCAATTCATGAAGGGCATAATCCATTGTGGCTCAGAACAAAATCCCTAACAATCAGGCAAGGACCTCAAGGAATTTGATTTAGGGAAGAAGTAATTAGGATCAACTGGTGTGTGGATCCATATTGTTTTCAATAGAAAAAGCAAAACTTACAAGCACAATGGAAGAGATAACATGTCAATAGACAATTAATTGTTTATGCATCGGGGGGGGGGGGGGTGAAGAAATCCAATACTGACCTCTCTAGGAATTGGATATTCCTCTGATTCAAGCATACGAACAACTTGACTCATCCTTGGTCTCTTGTCAGAATCTGGATCGACGCACCTCAAAGCAGTCAAAAGGGCTCGCTTGAGGGCTCTTGTAGATGGTCTAGATTCCATATCAGGATCTACTACTTCTTCAGATCGCCTATTTCCAACCATCATTTTCAACCAATCAACAAGATTCACCTGCTAGCACAAAATGATGTATTCAAGAGAAAGTGAAAAATATAAAATATGTAAACGAAGCAGATAATGCCAAAAGAAATTATAAATAAAGTTATTGTATCCATTTCCTCATAAAATCAGAAATAAGACTGTGGCTAGCAAGATAAAGAAGGAACTCCAAGATGGTTCACTCAGATTTTTTAGTTGGAAAACTAAGCAGATTATCTTCCTTTAACATGAATAGGATGGTTAAGAGTACAAGATTCTGATTGATGTATATTTTACTCTTATCATGTTTCAAGACCATGTATATTATCTGATGAAAGCAAGCGAACCTATTAACATTTAGGGATGCCAATACCAATCAAAATGTGTCTACCATGTATTTCTCAAGCATCCATACTAGGGGTACATACAACAGCTTTTAAGGTTTTTCTTCTATCTAAGTTTGGACTTGTAGATGATTCATAACGACTAGACAATGGATATCCATTTGAACTCCTAGGCTTTAGAAGTATGTTAATGGAGCTTTTTCATCAAAAGATTAGCAGTAGCACAATTGACGTGATTCTCTTATTTTGCCCATATAGTTATTGATACAGATTTTATCGAAAATTATCTGCTGCATGATACAACATGCACAAACATTTTTCTTTTTATAAACTCTAATTCTTAAGTTCATTTCAAAGAAAAGTTACTAACCAATGGGGCTTCCCTGACTGTTGCTAAGTTCATTAAAACTCCACTCAACTGGTATTTTGTCATAATCAACTCTTCTTTTGATAGACAAATGAAACTGAATAAAAGCAGAGGCTCTCCTACATTGCTAACAGAAGTACCAGAAAGGTGTTTCAAAGAGAAGTTACACAATTGCAGTTTTTACAGGGCACACTAAGTGGACTCTATGCAAATGGCATAGTCAAACAGAAATGCCAATTTTGGAATGGCGCAATCAGTTCCCGCAAGAAGTTTTACTAAATACCTCTTGAGCAGGCCTGCCATAGTCTACTGGATCTCTCCCGGTGATTGCTTCCAAAAGAACAACGCCAAAGCTATATACATCACTCTTCTCATTCAAGAGACCAGTATTTGCATATTCAGGAGCCACATATCTGAAAAGGAAATAAACTGAATGTGAAATATGATAGGAAAACCATCTTAAATAACCGGACATAATTTTTATCAATCAAATAGATTCGTAAAAGGCTGGGATGCATTGGAAAGAATGCCAAGAGATTACTAACCCGAAGGTACCCATGACCCGAGTAGTGATGTGACTTTTTCCAGCACCAAGCAGCTTAGCTAGACCAAAGTCCGACACCTTAGCATTGAAGTCATCATCAATCAGTATATTGCTTGACTTTATATCTCGGTGAACAACTTTGGGCTCAATTGCCTCATGCAAGTACGCAAGACTGCAAGAAATGCATTGAACTGTAACCAGACTGATGATATTGGAAGAGACTAACAGATAGTAGGTGAGTCGACTTACGCTTTAGCCGTGCCAAGGAGAACCTTCATCCTGGCCTCCCAAGTTAAATATCCATGATGGCACATAGCTCCATGTAGCCATTGTTCTAAATTGCCATTATTGACGTACTCATACACCAACATCCTGAAATATTCAGTCTCAATGAGTTAAATTCACCTCCAGTTGCGAATGATAATGAAGTTATCAAGAGTTGCCGAGTTCCACTGGCATCACCCAGATGCTGTATGACAGATATCAACTCTAGAAGGTCCTTGTACCTAAAAGTTAGCTAGAGTAGTTTCATATTGTCAAAACTAAAAAGTTTTGAAAATTGTTAGGAGAGATCCAATTTCAGTAACAAGAAAGGTGTAATCCGATGAGGTAGAGTTGACACTAAAATCGTCAATTCAGTGAATCCTTCCAGTAAAGTATGTTGGAAGGACTAGGTAAACAGGAGTTAATCAGTTCTATCGACAAGCACGGAGAATGTTCCCATTTATCAAACCCATGAACCCACAATATCAGAAGTCTCTATTTTGTCACAGCTAGTGCCATGAATATGAGTTTGCTTTGCAAAATTAAGAGCAAACCGAAAGGAAAGTATTACAGATACCTATGAGTTCCTTCAATACAATATCCCAGAAGGCGAACCAAATTTTTATGCCGTACGTGCCCAATAGCTTCCACTTCCACTCTGAATTCCTTCTCTGCTTGGCCTCTGGTGAAAAAGGGAAAAAACAGTAAAGCAAACAAATGTTAAACATAAGTAGAATTATAGGAGGGAACATGAACTATGATATAGTTATGACTAGGCTCAAGTCATTATGCACACTCACAAGTTGTTGAGGAGCTTCTTAACAGCTACTGGAGTACCGTTAATTAACTTTCCCCTGTAAACAACACCATATCCACCCTCACCAAGAACATTCTCCTTTGAAAACCGATTTGTTGCGAGTTCAAGATCTCTTAGGGTAAACCAATGGCCCCAGCCTAAGTGAGAAAATTCAGGGAGGCCAACCAGAGGAGAAGGAGCTGTTATTGGATGTGATGATTTGTATGCGCTAAATGTGCCTGAGCTCCCTTCTTCTCCTGACTGAGATCCACAACAATCTTTGTCACCGTGATGAAAAGAACCAGATTGACTGCCGTTATCCCCATTTCTTTTCTTCCCCATCCCCAGATGGACCAAAACCTTGTCTGATTCTTTCTCACTAGTCTTGTCATGAATGGTAAGCAGAATCCCATCACTTGGACAAAATTCATTAGTTGATACTTGTTCGACTCGTACTTCTTTAATTTCTTTGGAAACAGCTGGTATTTGGCTGATAGGTATATTTTCTTTAGCTCTCTTCGATTTCTTTCTAGAAGTAAGATAAAATGTCAAAGCAAAAAGGATCACCACGATAAGAACTCCAACAATTATCCCAATCAGTTCCCAGACTTTCAGACCAAAAACTGAAGTGCTTCTTGACAGCTGGGCATTTAGATCAGAAGCCATCTTCTAGGATACAAGAACCTACAAATTAGAGCAAGAAACATGAATTTTTCAACACTAGAATATGCCTGGCATGAATCCAACCTAGTGTTGGCACCATTCAATCTCTAAGACAAAAACCAAAGTTACATTCTTTTCCCCTACCACTCTCATCCTAGGTGCCATCAGACCAACATATCACTCAAACAAAAGAACTGAGGCCTCAGCAAAACTACTGCAGGTCAAAACAAAGAGAAATGCAAGTAGAAACAGCGTGAGAAACATCAAACCTGTCGTCCCAAACAGTTTTTGTCTCCCGTTATACACAGATCACGAATACAATGACAGATGATTCATAGACACAAGACTAGTTCTTTCCACCAAATAATTAGTTCGCAAACATGAATAAGAAGTCAGATAGTGATTTTCGCATAGGTAACCAAAAGGTTTAACTCTAGTTACTTGACTAAGTTCTCATTCACATACCTTTATGAAATGGTACTTCCAAGGAACATTCAGTGCATAGATCTCAGAAAACCCATTAACTAAGAACCTTTCGGAGAAACTAACCGCACTACAAGGGCAGATCTCTGACCAAGCAAGTCCAAATATTAAATTCGGCACATTTCCAAGACAGCCAAATTGGCACCCTTAGAACATCAATTAATGAGCCACTCAAATGCAGAATCCCGTCTCAGTCTTCACAGGATTAACAAATGTGAGCCCAAATCTAAGCTAAGATGCTGCTTTCCAACACCACCACCTCTCCACCACGTCCAGGAACTCCCTCAACCAGATGACAACAACAAAAGGGCTCTATCTGCAGAGAGAGTATAGGTACATAGAATGAAGATGTTAATGGCAATGATAAATGTGATAATTGTGGTGGTATCAGTTATAGAATATTAGTAGGATAAAGAAGGAAGGATGGAGTTATCAGTGGTAGGTGATGAGAAAATGGCTTAGAAACAGTAAAAGGGAAGCATGGAGAGGTGCAAGGTAACCCCAGGACTTGGCTGGCACTTGTATTAATTTTCATTGAAGATGACTGTTTATCAGAAACTTTCCACTTACATTTTAAAATATTAAAAAAATAAAAATTATTTCTTTGTGTCTGGGTTTCTACCATTGTTGTCTGTATTTTCTTGATTTTAAGCACAGCACCCCTTTTTAACTGCAAATAGTRGGTCAAAGATCAGTTCAAAAATTAAATAAAGGAGCATTGTGAGGAGCAGTTATAAGTGAGATTTAAGAATCGAAAATGTGAAGAATCAAAAGAATAAAAAAGGTTTAGCTGCTTTTGTGACATTCACTGCCAGAATTTTTCGCCAACCCCTCTGAGAATCTGATAAAAGTGACTATTAGTAGCTCTATGTATCATTGGAATACTGCCATGAACTACTGCCAAATCACGGACAGTTCTTCCCCTCCCCTGTTTCACCTTACTTCCAAGAAGGAAAAACAAAGTCTTCCTTCCCAAACTCAACCAAGAAACAACCCCTCTTCCAAGCTCTACATGGTATGTATGAGGAAAAACTAGTAGTGTCCTATTTCTTCTACCAAAATAGGATATTAATTTTTTTAAAAAATAATCCAAACACATCATCAATTGACATTTTACCAGAATAGCTAAACAATAGGATAATGATGAGAGACCAGGCTTTAACACCCTCCTAGGACTAAAAGAAGCTTCAATTTTTTCCTTTTTCATTCTATACTTTGAAATAAATAATCGTTTATAAGATAATTTGATTTAGATTTAACTTGAGTCCACGTCTTGGTGGCTCCTGCCTAAGGGTCTGGATCTGGTTTTTCCTGTGGACGGTGGACTGGGTCACGTTGTTCCTATACGGAAGATGCATTTTTCAAGTTTCTCGGTGGTGCCATATACTTTCCATTTCTTTCCTTTTCTCATTTTACAAAAAAGTAGTATTTGGCCACTTATACTACTTTCTCCACCGATATAATAATAAAAAATCTTATTTTTCTATTCACCATCTCATGTGTCGGGGGGCCTTAAAACGGGCTCTTCAGCTTTTGCGATTCAGATTATAAGTAATTTAATTTTTTATATTTTCAGTATTTATGACTTGAATATAATTTTAAATTACTCTTATTATATATATATTACATTTTTAGATAGATGAAAATGAAATTTATATTTAAAGTATGAATACATAAAGTAACTTCAATTTCAAAAAAAAAATGCAGAACTAATAAAAAAACCCTACATGTTGTAAGATCAATCTTATGATTAAAGTTTAATTAAATTATTATTTCGATCATTTTACAGAATAATTACAATTAAACAGTAAATAATTAAGAAAATCGAGCGTGTGATGGTAAATAAAAAATCATCACATGTGAAGAATGTATGTAGTCATAGACGTAGAAATCCTAGATACTTAGCAGAAGACAACGTTAACCATTCTCAATGAACTATAGGGAAGTGGTATTTGTACGCTAATGGGCAGACTTGAGAACAAATATTCTCTTATCTTCCAAAAAAAAAAAAAAACAAAAATTCTCATAATACCTCTGCCTCACGAAGGATAGGCAAAATGATGGAGTACGAAGGATTGGCAAAATGATGGAGTGCTCTTCTTTTCCTTTTTTGCCCTCATCCTATCCATGACTTGAATTTGAGTTTCTTGGTGTAATTAGGAACGAATTCCCGTTTTGATAAAACTAAAATATGAAATTAACCCGTTTACTGAAATTGAAGTTTGAAGTTTCTTATTTGTCAAAAATCAACACTTGCATTATATAAAAATTTCAAAAACTAATATCATGTCGTGTGTAATTTTAAAAAATTAAGATTCTTTTCACATACAATCGTACATATATTTTATTTTTTTAAAAAAGTTATAAAAGAAATAAAACTATATATCTGAACCTAATCAAAATACTTTCAATATAGTATGATTTAACTTGAAAAATAAAATACTTAAATTTTATAATTTTTTAATAATAACTAACTGATACTATACTTATTATTTAAAGGTGAATAATTTCCAAATTTAAATATTACTTCATGAAATTATGTAAGAGAAGATAAATAGATAAATAGATAAATTCAAATTGTGACGCTATATAATTCCGAATTTTTTTTTTTAATATTTGCGAGCAGAAATCGCATGAAGAAAAGTAGTTTGCATCGATCTTCATTTGTTTCTTGTTTCAAAAGCTAAACAAATAAGTAATTTGATCCAATTGAGGAACATAGAGTCGGGCTAGATTCGATTAATTCCCAACTCCCAGAGAAAAAATTAATATAATATTTGTGTCTTTCATAAATTAATCAGTTCGTGCACAGATGTCAAAATGCCTGTAGATTGAACTAAGAAAAGCTAAATTATTTAGTACTTCCTTAGCTAGAATCAACATGTTGCTACCTGTAGATTATTCTTCCACATTCTTTTTCTTTTTTAATAAAAAAATACTTTTAACCAATTAAACGATCATCTATTATTATAATAAGATATAAACTTGATCAATTGCATCTCGGGTTTTTTTTTTAATTTTACATTAATATCTTTTAAATTACAATTATATTAAATAAAAAGTACATCACAATTTAATATGTTACGTCATCTTTATCATAGCATTAAATATTTATTTAAAAAATATCTTATCTTATTAGGTTATCTAATTATAAATTATATGAAAAGTTTGACTCTAATTTCTTTAAGTTTAATCGGTATCTCAATTAATTCATATTATATGTCAAAAAAATGTTTTTCTCCTCTAAGCAGAAATGTAATATTTTTATTAAAATGTGAATTTATTCTATAGTATAAGGATTTATTTATCCCAAAAGTATGACTCGTCTTACATTATATGAAAGAAGATATTAAAAAATGACAAAAGGAATAATATTATGAGCAGAATCGTTTCATGTTTCCCTTGTTTTTGCAGGCGACACGTGCCCTAGTTTACGACTTATTGTACATAAAAGCGGGTCCTTCGTATGCGTCTGGCCATTTTGTGTTAGAACTTCAWTTTCAAATATCTATTAATAAATAGCCAACCTTATTTAACGTCTYTCAATTAATAAATTTATAAATTACCATCTTATTTAACACAATATCGTATGAAGGATCCGCGGCCCGGCAACTTCTAACCCAAAACTTTCAATTTCTTTCTATACTACTTGTTAAAATTTAATTCTTAAAATTAAAAACATGATTTGATAATTCTCGGAGTAAATTTTTTATTCTGATATTGTCCGATCCTTATTAAAATATTAAAATAAATACGTATGAGGTAGCATAACTAGTTCTCCGTCCGTTCTTTTATAAGTGTCATAATTAAAAAAATAAAAATATTTAATTTAGAGTATGATAATCGATTACTATATCCCTCATTATATTCTCAAAGTTTTACATGGTATGTGAAAAGTCTTCCTAGATTAGAAAAATAAAACAAAGAGTCATTTTAATTTATGAACAAATGAAAAAAAGTCATATGTTTTTTTTATTTATGAAAAAAAATGAAGGATAAAATTATAAATTTTTTTAATTTTTTGTATTGATATGTGTAAAAGGATTATTATGAAAGAACGGAAAAAAATAGTATGAAAATTGTAAAATATTGGAATCGATAAGATAGTCAACCAAAACATATGTTCTAACWTTCCTTTTTAGTTTGGTAAGATGCAAATCGAGTTCCAARTCATGACTCGTGATTCACCTAGGATGCCTTCTATCAAGGGATTTCTATAGTCGGCTTTGGCAGTTGTATTCCACAATATTAAAAGGAACTACTACATTGTATAGTGGGAAATGAAGTACCAACCTTCTGTATTTAATTTTCTTTTTCTTTTTCTTTTTTCCTCTTGTAGCTTCTTTATGCTTATAACATTGTGGTCCTTCCTTATATTCCAGTTCGTTTTTTWTKATTTTCATTTGAAAATGAATTCCGAAGAATTATACTTTCTACATTTTCTCTAATGCATGTCTAAACTCTTCAGTATTTTCTTAAAAAATTTTGAGGGTTTGAATTAAAAATTTAAAATTAATTATTTTTAAATTCAGAAGAACGATCTCATTTTGATTTTCTAATTTTGTAAATTGTTGGAAAAAAAGTATTTTTTAAAAAGCAGTTTTAAAAAATTAATATAATATTTTTATTTTTAACCAATTAAATTTTTTTACATCTTTTATGAAAGCAATAGATAATGATTCAAAATAATTTTAACTCT